>PITA01003057.1:0-91967 GCA_004023965.1 Spilogale gracilis | reverse complement strand
AGCAGAAGCCAATGTTCCAGTTCAAAGAAGGTCAGGGAGGAACAATTCTCTCTTATTCAAAGGAGAGTCAGCCTTTTTGTTCTATTCAGGCCATCAACTGATTGGATGAGGCCCACCCACATTATAGGCTGCAATCTACTTACTTAGTCTGTTGATTTAAATGTTAATCTCACCCAAAATACCCTTACAGAAACACCCAGAATAATGTGTGACCAAATATCTGGGCTCCCTGTGGCCCAGACAAGTTGACTCATAATATTAATCCCAAGAGATATATTACCAGAAGGGGAAAAGTAAAAAACAAAGTTACTAAGCAGATTAAAAAAAATATTATCATAGATTATCATTAGTAATAGTCATTTATTTAACTTCTGTAGAGATGGCTACAATGAGCCTCTGTGTATCTGAAAGCCAAGATTAATTACATCCCAAACCCTTGAGTGTTACTCAATTTCTGGCAGAGATCCTTAGCAGGATGCTGATCCCAGTAGAAGCTGTTTGGTAGGAGAGAAATTCTACTCGTATAAGATCTTCAACCTTGGAAATATTGACATTTGGACTGGAAAATTTTTTTGTTGTGGGGGACTGTCCTGTGCCTTGTAGAATGTTTATAACATTCCTGGCCTCTACCCACTGGATTTCAATAGCACTCAGTCCCCCTGCATTCCACCTTGTGATAATCAAAAATGTCTCCAGATATTGTCAAATGTTCCCTGGGGAACAAAATCTATCCCCACTCCTGGTTGTGAAGAACTATACTACTGAATCCCAGTTAATAGTAATATATACTTCTCTCTGCTTCATCCTTAGTCCAAAGGACAGAGGGAATGTTGGTTGGCATTACAACTTGATAACCATCCCCTACCCCATCTATACATGTTTCATTACATTGAAGTTCCCACCACTGGGGCACTGAACTGTTGAAAAAGACTGCAGATTATATGACTCAAGATATTTCGGGGTCTAGTCCCTCTTCTGTCACTGACTTAAGATATATGGCTGGCACCTCCTTCCTTTTTAGGCTTTGGTTTTCCACATTGGCAAAATGAGATGTCCTATATGATACAAATTGAGCAGATTAGAACTGTGAAATGGGAAATAACCAGATGGTATTCACCAGCTGAATAATTTGTGGCTAAGACCCTAAATTTCCCATAAGCATCTCTTTTGTTTCTCGAAAGTTTAGACTGGGTTCCTTGGGATGTACAGGGAGTTGGGGCAAAAGAAAGAACTAACCTATGTCAGGATCTCTGCTGCTACCTGATGTTTTGTTTTGGGGTATCTCCAATGATTTCATCTTTGCATCGGAAAACAGTGTCAATTGGAGAATCAGTCAATGAGGCTGAAGCATGATGCTTGTGAGAAATAAACTGGGGGTCTGTGCAGAGTCTGCGATGCCAGAGTAATGGGTATGACCCTATTACCCAAAGTGGAGAGCAGTATAATGCACAATAGAACAAATACCCATACAGTTGGATGAATTGCTTTCCCCATACTTATTATGGCACAAAATATTCACTTTATTGATGAAAAAACTGAAGCTCAAAAAGGAGTTATGAGCAGTGACCACACTGTGAGTTGGTGGCAGTCTAGATGGACAGCTGGGACGGACTCAGGACACCGAATCCAGCAATATTTCCATCATATCATCCCCAAGGAAAAGCCTTATGGGGAAAAAAGTGTAGAAAACAACACAGTCCCCTGACCCCAACCCAGTATTAGAGCTCAATAAAGCAGGTTATGCATGTGATAGGTTTCCCCTCTTCCTCTCCTCTCCCTGCTCAGTCTTAGGTGGGTTTTCCACAAATATTTGAGTCCTATTTTTGCCATTTGTTCCTAACTACAAGCATATCAGAGCTCATACTGGAACCAAGAACCGAGCTCATGGAGAAAACGTTCATAGTCCCATCCCCCTTTCTGCCTTCCTGAAGGAGAAGAAAACAGAAAGGATGAAAGCATCAGCTATGCTTCCATAATGACCTTGCTGGCAGATGGAGATGAGAACCTAGGCAGAGCTTTTGAACATTTACTACACCCTAGTTTCCAGTTACTGTACTAGTTTTCTGTGGCTGTCATAACAAACTGCTATACATTTCCTGGCTTAAAACAACAGAAATGTATTTACTTACAGTTCTGGAGGACAGAAATGTGAAATTATGGTGTCAGTGGGGCCACTGCATTCTCCAGAGGCTTTGGGAAGAGTCTGTTTCTCTATCTTCCAGTTTCTAGTGGCTCCAAGAGTCCTTTGGCTTCTGGCCACTTCATTCCAGTACCTACTTCCAAGGTCACCTTCTCTACTCTTCCTTGTGTGCCTCTTATAATGACACTTGTCACTGGATTTAAGGTCATCCGGATAACTCAGGATTACTTCCTTATCTCAACATTCTAAACTTAATTATTTCTGCAAAGACTCACTTTCCAAATAAGGTCCTTTTCACAGATTCTAGATATTAGGTCATGGAGGTATCTTCTGGGGCATCATTATTTAGCCCACAACTTCTAGGAACTGCGCTGATTTTTCTTACCTACAGTATCTCATGGACTTCTCACAGGTCTATGAGTTATAGGTGAACATTCCCATTTTACAGATAGCAAGAGTTTGTTAAGGGGCATAGAGTTAGAAAGTGCCAGAGGCAGGGTGCACACTTGGGTATTTTTAATGAGTATATATTCTTCCTCAAAGTTTCGATCTTCCTTCTAAGAGCACAATTATATTGACTTCGGTTGTTAATAAATACACTTTGGTGTGAGGGTATGCAGAAGAGGAAGCAGCCTCTATAGAGGACATAAGCATCAACACACTAGGTCAGATGGGGGATTCCTTTTGGAGGACTGTTACCCTCTTGAGGATTTAAAGGAATGTCAATTCAGTTCTTGGGTTCTGGCCCTGTCTCTGTGTAGCTGTGAATGAATTTTAACAAGTCTGTTTACCTTTTACTGCTCAGATTTTCCAACTATGAAATGAGAAAATTGGACTTTGAGCTCTCAGTTTATGAATCAAAACTTCCATCAACATCAATCCTCAGGACTTACTGTTTGAAGAAATGATACCATATTTACAAGTACAACCCCTGCTGAAAATATTCAAATTCTTCCCACCCCTACTCAACTGGTACAACAAGACCCAAGTTCTGGGAAACTTTAGGATTCACTCCAGTGAGGCTCATCGTCCCTGAAATACTCTTTTCTCTCTCAGGCCATATCTCCTTCTCAGCCTCGAAAAGCCATCTCAAAAATTCCTCCTGCCCTGATTTTCTTAAGCAAAATTAACTATTCCCCCTCTCTCTTCCTGTATCTTAGCTTGCACACAGTTGTATAATAACACTTACCTTTGTGTACAATTATTTTCTTTATCTTAGTCTTCTAGAGTGTGAATAAACAAATGAGGGAACCTAGACCTTACTTTGAGCCTTCTCTGTAAAGACAGAGGACCTGCATTCTTACTTTTTTCCTCGACATTTGATCGAAAAGTGCAGAGCTCTTTGAGGGAGATAGCCTGCATTAGTGAGATAGAGAACACATTTTTAAAAAGACTAGAATTTGGTTCTTTTCAAAATAGTTATTTCCTTTGTTCATTTTTTCCTTTTCCTTCTTCCTTTACCCTTTCCTTCTTTTATCAAAAACACACACCTGGGCCTTACTAATTGCCAGATGCTGCTAGTTCCAAGGATATAGTGATGAGTAAATCACTATCCTGTAGTCAAATAGCTCAGTCCCATGTCAATGCAGGCAAAGAAACACAAAAATTACAACATCACATTATTATATCATACCACATCATATATAATATGTGCCACATAATATATAGAGTACATATCATTTTGTCATATATTTTTGCATATCATTTTAAGCCACATATGCACCACCTTTACTACATGGGAATTGTAGTAAATGCTTTGGTAGTTTTCTTTGTGTCTTCAGGAGCGGCCATGCAGAAGGGTTAGAAAATGAAAACGTATTCATTAAGACAGAAAGAAAAATGTGTAGAATGGAGCATTTTTAAAGCTCAGAGCCTGTGGGCTTGAATGGCTAGCTCAGATACACAGATGGCAATTCAACAAAATTTTCTGTGGCCATGGCCAATTCTTTCAAGGAAGATTATTTTGGGGGCCTACTGCGGTGTTCCAGTACCTACACTGTAGAGCTTGTATCTTGTTCTACACCGCTGAAAGCTGTGCCAACACCACTATATACCCACAGTCCAGAACTCCATCCAAACCAGACTATAGGATACCAGCAAGCAGAAACTGAACACATGGCCTTTCTCACTGAGTGCTCAGCCTGGTTCTCATTAGCCTCTCACTCAGTTAAACTTTGGACTCCACAGACACCATGTGTATTTCCATTGCTAATTTAATCTGCAAAGCATTCAGCAAACTTCTCAATTTTCTTTTATTTTCCTATAATCTGATGTTGCAAATAAAAACAAATTATATAAAGGGGAAATTAATGAATGAACTAAGTTATTGATTACCATATTTTAATACCACAAATAGCTGTTAATTATTAGGTCATGAAAGCACAAAGCATGAACTGTTTTGTCTTGGTAACTTTATGTCTCTAATAGTGCTTGCTATAAATTCAGTACTCGGTAAATGTGAATTAAATTAAGTTCAGCAGTATGGAAGGACTGAATGAAGCTGGCATTACAGATTCTCTTCATATATGAGAAAATGGATCAGAATTTAACCGTGAAGGGAGCTGACACTCATTTTTTGTATGCTCATTACCTTAAGAGCTATTCTGGCCTTCAATGCTAAACACGCATACCATCCTGTTGGAGTATTTCTTCTGGTGACTCAAGAGAGGTCTGCATGCACAGCTTTTTCTTTTTTCAGCTCTCCTCTCTTCATTCCATCTTTCCATGCTTCTATCTGTGAGATCTTTCTGAGATGCAGTTTGGATGAACTGTCTGAAATCCTGCCTGGGTTTACAGCCTCATTTCTCACACTCAACCATGTATGTTCCATGCTTGAGCTGCTCCCAAAGAGTCTTATGCTTTCTTGGTCCTCCCTATCTGCAAATGTTGTACCACTTTCCAGGAAGATGTCTGTCCACCAGTTCTTCATTCAGGAATCTGGTATTTCAAAGCCTAGCTCAGACTGTATTGTCTCCTGGAGGCTTTCTTTGAAGGCCTTGACTTAACCGGGGAATCACTCTTCTCTTTCCCATCCAGTTGTATTACCACCCTAAGGCAACTGATCATGTGTCTGTTTTTCCAGTTTAGTTCTGAGCTCCATGAGGATAGAAACCATGTTCTCCCTCTCTATTATGTTCTCAGTTCTAGTCCCAGGATTGAGCATTGTTCAGTTGCTCTAAAGAAAGAAATGAAAGAAAGAATAAAGAAAAGGAAGGAAGGGAGGGAGGGAGGATGAGGGAGGGGAGGAGGGAGGCAGGCAGGGAGGAAAGGAAGGGAGGGAGGCTAGGGGGGAGGGAAGGAGGAAAGGAGGAAAGGAGGATATATTGGTAAGGACAGTGCCACCAAATGGTAGCAGAAGACATTCATGGTCTCATGGTCAAGCTTAGCCTGGATTATTTTATGTATAAGCTCTTCAGGAAGAATTTGCAACAGCTGCCTATTATCTTGGCTTTGGGGAACCAGGGATATATGGCCTCCATAAACAGTGCTGGGGAGCAAAGGAGGACTTCACTGTTCCTCCCTGGAAGCCAGTAGATTGCTTTTGTTTGTTGTGTTTCGCTACCATGGCTCCCGGATGACACCCCATCTGCACAAGCACCACTGCAAACAGAATGGAGCTGCCAGGCGGGTTTTCTCAAACCCAAGAGCCTCAGTAAACCAGCAGCTGACAAAGGCTAGAAGCAGGCCCCAGACACAGGGGAAGGAATGTGGATTTGTCTTGATCTGCCTCATCAGAGGGGAAATGATAAAGACGGAGTCATAAAAGACTGGCAGCAGTTCAACTATTTGGCACCATAGGCTTCTTCCAAAGAACCATTTTCCAAGATGGGTCTGCGCCCCTGCAAACAAACATGCTCATGTTCACATGAATGTTGTGCTTGCTTTTTTTCCTTTTCTTTTTTCTCCTTTCTTTTCTTTTTTTCTATCTTTTTTCCCTTTCTTCTTTTAAAGGTTTCACTGGTCTCTCAGTGAAAAGAATTAGTAGAAGAGTCAGGTCTCAGGCATCAGGTAAAGACTGAAACAGAAAGGGAAAAGGGCAAATACCTCTCTGGAGAGACACAGTTCTGTCTGAAAGGACAGATTGGCTCTCTGCCCTCAACTGACCCTCATTTCCTCAGGATATTTCTGTTCCTGGGAGCTATGGACGCAGAGCCCATTGAGTTTTCTGCCTGTTGCGGTGTTGACCTGATCCCGAAATTCTGACCCCATCATTTTCCCTAATGGCTTTCCTTCTCCAAGTTCCCTGGGGAAGAAATGACACCTAGATGCTCTTTGACAACTTTTCTTTTTACTCTCCAAAGTCTACTTTCTTGCAGACAAGAGTATAACTGTACATTCTTCCCTTTCCCCCAGACAGATCATGTCTATTTTCCTTTTATCCCTCTGACATTTTGTCCATTCATTCATTCATTTCTGTAAGGTCAGGCCCCGCAGGTCCTAACTCTTCTGTTTGTGAAGATCATCTTGTTTGTTATGATGAAGTTATACATGGCTCAAAGCCCCATTTCACAGATGGTGAGATCCCAGGTGTCCTGTGATGATCTGTGGGCCTCATGAGGTGAGCTTGTGCTTTACATTGTCTCCTCTGGCTCTAGTTTCATTCTCCATCTTCTTGTTTCCCCCAGTCAGCTTCTCCCACCACTTGCCATTCATCAGTGCTTGGAAAACACTTAAAGTTTTGTGTTTGTAACTTTAGAGCTAAAGATGTGGCCTTCATCATTTCTCTTCCTCCCTCTTCCTTTCTAGCACCTTAAACCTCCCTCTCTAATATTCTGTTTTATATGCTGGGTAGCACAGTTAAGCTGGTTTTTCCGACCCTGGCCAATCCTATTTTAATAACAAAATTAGCCTCAAGAGATTTCGTAACTTAAAAGACATCCTCTCCCCTAAGTACAATGGAATCACCAGTTCTTAAGCTAACAAGGTTCTGCGCTACACACACAGTAAGTAGACACACCCTGGGTATCACTGTGTGATATCCAGGCTCTACTGACTATGGTGAGAAAGGAAACATTCCCACTTACAGCCTGAAGTTCAATTTTTTACGTAACAATCCCTTCCATGTACTGAGGGCAGGTGCCAGGTTTCACTTGTTTTGATATTTGTGTTTCTAGCATCATTTCTAGTACATATCAACAATGTGCAGTCAATATTTTATGGCAAAATGGCTTCAGGTATTACGAAGCCGCTGCTGTAGATTTTTACAAGTGCAAAGACGAAACTCAGAAACTCATGCAGTGGGGTCCTAATTACACAGCCATGTCTTGAAATGCCCAAATATTCAGACATTAAACATTACAGTGTATCATCTATATCATATTGGTGGCATGTCTTTGGCAAATTATTTTCTGTCAGACTTTACACACATGCGAAGTTATTTGTGCCCCTACTACTGTCCCCTGTACCTACAGATTGGTCTCTGTGGCTCTTATGACTCTGCAAGCATGGATGGGCAAGGCCTGGAGCAGGCACACATACGCAAGCTCCATTCTTGGCCCCTGTTCAGGTATCAGATATTCTCAGTCTCTATAGCTGGCTGCTGAAGCAAGCCTCTGTAAAACAGTGCCAAGAGTTCCAGGGATCTTTTTTCAATAGCTGGCTCCTGAGGGCACAACGCTGGTCATAGCAATAGAAAATTACCATCTCCGAAAAGGGAAAACTGGACATAGGAACATTGCCCAATGTATTACTTTTCTAGTGTTGTGTGACAAATCACCACAGAGATATCCACTAAAAAACAGTACACAGATATTTCACAGAGTTCTTGTAGACCAGAAGCCCACTGCTTAACTGGGTCCCAGAAAGCTGTCACCAAAGTGCTGGTTGGGCTGTGTTTACACAGCCTGGGGCTTGACTAGGGAAGAGTCTGTTTCCATGCTCATTTGGGTTGATGGCCCAATTTATTTCCTTCTGGCAAGATGGATGAGGCACCCAATGTTTGGGTAACAGCCAGCAGACTTAAATGTCCTATCTGGGGGACGCACCTGTTGGCTCGTCAGTTAAGTGTCCAACTCTTGATTTTGGCTCCTGTCATGATCTCAGGGTCATGTGATCAAGCCCTGGAGTGGGCTCCATGCTGAGCATGAATCCTGATTAGGATTCTCTCACCCTCTCCCTCTTCCCCCTGCCCCACTCATGCTCTCTCTCTCTCTCAGAAAAATAAATAAGTAAATAAGTAAATAATAAATGAATGTCTTATCTCTGGAGTCATTTCCATTTTAAGAAAAACAGTATAACTAATATTCCTTAAGTGTAAGCAGTAAAATTTGCTCAAAAAAATCACATGGGCATCAATTTTGAAGTGGAACTTGATGATTACTTTCAAACTAGATACTAAGAATGCCAGAAATCTATCATGTGGAAATATATCAACATAGAATTAAGGTGACTTGACATTATTTTCTTTCATATGTTGGTCCACATATC
This sequence comes from Spilogale gracilis, assembly GCA_004023965.1. Classification (NCBI taxonomy): domain Eukaryota; kingdom Metazoa; phylum Chordata; class Mammalia; order Carnivora; family Mephitidae; genus Spilogale; species Spilogale gracilis. The sequence goes on along the minus strand of PITA01003057.1, from coordinate 83,401 downwards.
AGTCATACTAATAGTGAGAGAGTTGCCTGAGCACAGCTGGAAATGCCCAGGTCTTCAGTTAGAACTATTTTACCATTTCATTTACTGCCCCCAGAACACCCTCTTCGCTTCTCCTACCATCGCTATTGCCCTTCTCTTTCCACCACTTATGTGGCTTCTACTGCTTAGTGTCCTTCACTAAGTCCCTGGTCTGACCTGGATTAATTATCTCAGAAGCATCAGAGACTTGGCTGGAAGCCAAATCCCAGCACCCCAACTCCTAGAGGCTCAGTTCAGCTTAATACATGATTACTTCAGAGTGGAATGTATCATAGTCCCAGTAACTAAAACTGAAGATAATTGTTCAGATGAAAAGATGTCATTTAAGGAGTCATAAATGACTTATAATTTCCTGGGGGGAGGAATATAGACTTGCTTTAGGAGGAGGAGATTGTGTCTTCTATTCTTGTTTGAAAAGGGATGACACTGGTAGGCCCTCTCAGTCATGTAGGTTCAGGGGTTGGCAAACTTGCTCTAAAAGGGTCAGATGCTATAGGATTTGTGGGTCAGGTGGTCTCTGTCCCAAATGCTCAGCGTTGGCATTAAAGCATGAAAGCAGCCCTAGACAATATATAAATGAATGAGTACGGCTGTAGTTCCAGTAAAATTTTAATTATAAACCCCGAAATTTAAATTTTATATTATTCTCTTGGGCCATGAAATATTCTTCTTCTTTTTTTCCCCAACCATTTAAAAATGAAGAAACCATTCTTGGCTTGTGGACCATGTAAAAATGGACACCAGGCTAAATTGGACTATAGCTTGTCAACCCCTGCTACAAATATAAAGTGAACACCTATCCACTATTCTTACAAAAAAAATAAATGATCTCCCTCACCCCCTGGGAAGTCTGTTGGGGCTGTATTCAGAGTTGCAGGGTATCTCTTAAGATTCCTGCTGGGGAGGGGTGCCTGGGTGGCTCAGTTGGTTAAGCGACTGCCTTTGGCTCAGGTCATGATCCTGGAGATCCGGGATCGAGCCCCACATCGAGCCCCACATCGAGCTTCCTGCCCGGCAAGAAGCCTGCTTCTCCCTCTCTCAGTCCCTCTGCTTGTGTTCCCTCTCTTGCTATGTTTCTCTCTGTCAAATAAATAAATAAAATCTTAAAAAAAAAAAAGATTCCTGCTGGGGAGAATGGTCTCTGAGATTGGACTTTTAAAATAATCACTTGCTATGTTTAGAGGCAGCAGCCAAAGGAAGAGACTTCTAGACCCCTGGAGCCATTGCAGCTCTGTGGAGGACAGCTGGGCCCAGCCAAGCTATGATTTCAGTGATCTCATGAGCAGGTGAGGAGGTCATACCAGGAAGATGAAGGTTAGCAGCTGCAACTTGAATGAAATCATCTCAGTAGAGAAAGAAGTGACCGTCAGGAGAGCAGATGGTGGTCTGGAGACAAATGACTGTTGTATACTACAAGTGACAACCAGGATAAATTTAAAGAACATTGTAAAGTGTCCTGGAGATTCTCAGAGATACTGTGGAGTATGAAAAAAAAAAAGAATGTTCTATATTTGAATTGCTTGGGGGATAATGGCCCTATAATTTAGAAATACAAAGAAGTACAGTGTTTTTGGTATGATATGGCTTGTGAGATATATGTTATCATAAACACACTTGGTTGCCAAGCAACATCCATATGCCTATTCATCCTCTTTTTAAAAATTTTCTATTTTGAAATAATTTGAAATCCTTAGAAAAGCTGCAAAATGGTACAAAGTGCTCCCACATTTCTGTCACACAGATCCCTCAATTACCATTTTTCCACATTAGTCTTAGCATTCTTTCTCTCTTACATATACACGCACACACATGACATACATGCTTATATATACTACTGTTTCTGAACCATTTGCAAACAAGTTGCATTATTTGTATTTTTTAAAAACAAAGACATTCTACGTAATGATAATACAACCACCCAAACAAGGAATTTAGCAGGGATCATGTATTGCTTTCTAATACCTGTACCCAACTGGAATTTCATTGATGCCTGAATAATGTCCTTTCTATATTCTGGCTCCAATGCAGGAACATGTGTGCATCTCGTTGCCATGTATCTTTATTTTGCTTCAATATAAAACAAATCCTCAGTGTTTATCTCTCATGACTAACATTTTTGGAAAGGACAGGCCAGTTGCTTTGTAGACTGTCCTTCCCTTTGAGTTTGTATGATGTTTCCTTATGATTTACAATAGTTGAGCAGTAATATCTGCCAAATATTCCTTTCATAGCACCCTACTGCTAGGCACCAAATGCTAATTTGTTCCATTATCAGTGATATTAACTTTTATTACTTGGGTCCAAGGTTTCTCTACTGTGAGGCTAATCAATAAGTAATCTGTACTCACCACTTAATTAATAAAAATGTATTTTGAGGATTGATATTTCAGGTTTTCTACTGTAAGTTAGTTTTTCCTTTGCCCCCATTTATTTATATCAGTATAGATAAATTGGACGGATTTCTATTTTACTCAAAATATTACGGCTTGTAAATGTCATTGTTTTGATGTGCAAATTATCTTAGACCTGTGGAGCTCCTTCAAACTGGCTCTGGTGGCATTTTGGCTTGTGGCCTTCACTCTTGGGGCAATTCCTTGTTTTAGGCTACAACATGACATTCTAGACCTATCTGTATTTTCCTTTCTCCAAGTCTGGATAAGTCATGACTCTTAGGGGCTCTAGTTTCATTAGTGGAGAATAGTACATAGAAGCCAAGGACTGGTTGGTTGTGAAAAGGGTACTAGTGTTTCTAGGTCATTTTAATGGACAAAGATAGAACACACACTCTCTCTCTCCCTCTCTCTACTTATTTAATTATGTAAGTTAAAAACCATGTGTTAGCCTCATCATTTTCTATTTCAATCTACACCAAGTTGGGACATTTACTCGAGTCTTATCCCTTTCTGTATTTGTAAATCCCTCTACTATCAGTGAAATCCAAACTCCCAGCATTTTCAGTGTACTTTCTTACTTTTTCAATTCCTCCTGTTTATAACCCCATACTGAAACATGCATGAGTGAAAGACCTAGAGAATCTCACAAGTGCCAGTCCTGATAACTTCAAGGGCCTGAATTAATACTAGCAGGCACCTAGTTCTTGTTATGTGGAAAAAGTAAACCCATACTAATTTAACTACTGCAAGTCAAGTAGTTACTCTTAGCTGAATATATTCTCAACTGAATTCCAACTTGAACAGTGTCTGATATTGCAGAGGAAGTTGGCCCCACATTTACCTCCAGGGATAGATCTGATTGATCTTAAGATCCATTCCATTTTATAGTAATTGACTTCGGGATGGGCCCATGGCCCAATTCTGGAAATGATGTGGAAGGCAAATCTGGGCATGGGAACAATCTCTACTATGAGTTACTGTGTGTGGGTATAAGGCTCATGATTGCGTGGCCATCTAACTACCTGTCTGAAGATAAAAGAGACACATGGAGAGGAATCAGAGCCATAATCTCAGCATTAAATCAAAACTAGAGCCTGCCCCACCTTCTACTCTCAGTTTTTTGAATTACTATGTTTTCTTATTGACAAAGACAATTTGATTTGGATTTTCTGTTACTTGCTGCTAAAAACAACTGAACTCATAGATGTAGATAACAAAAATATGTATTGGGCTCAGTCTTTGGCAGTGAGAATACAGAGAGAAGTATGGAATGAATCTACTTTCAATGAGCTCAAGCTAAATATTATGAAGAAGACATAGGACACTGTAAGAACTCAGAGTAAGCCTAGATGAGGTGTTGCCTTACCAAACCAGGAGTTTATCGTGCACAGAAGATATAAAGGAAATAAAGTCCAATAAAGACAAAATCTTCAGTATAAAGGCACAAAACACTAAATGGTGAGGGAGGATGGTGATAACGGTTTTAGTATTAAAATGATATGAGCCACTATTGATTTCATGAAGAAAGATATGTTGGTCACATACAGGTAATGCAAAGATATCTCTGCCAAGTAATTGGGGATAAACATGTGTAGAAGTTAAATGGAACTAAATATATAAGGCTGATGGCACCCAGGGTAGAGAGAATCATAAATTATGAATCCATGCTTCTTAAATGCTTCTTCATATGAGAATGGACTATGGGGTGGACCCTTCTGTGAGGTTTGATCCATGAAGCCAAATTTTCTTCATTTTATGGACAAAATGAACCTGTGTTTCATGGACCTGAGAGTAGAGGCCAGGAAGCTGTCCACCTCAAGACCTGAAGCTGTTCATACCTTTCAACCAAAATGATGGTTATGCCTACATATAAGTTTTCTTCAATGAGATTATGAAAAAAAATCCCCTGGGATAAAGCCCAATGCTTCTCTGAACTAGCAGCATTTTTGTACTATGACTTCTTTCTACTGCTTCAGAATTGGCCTTCACTCAATGGCACAGATCTAGTGCAGTCTTTATTTGATGCTGTTGACAGATGCACCATTTGAGAGAGGACAATAGAAATCTTCCTTCCTTAGCTATCACCATGGCAACTTAGAGCACCAGTCAAATCACTATGTTGTTTGCCTCATTCCAAAGAAAAATTAGCTTGTCTTATCTGAATTAATTAGGACAATGATGTGATGAGGAAAACAAAAAAGGAAACAAATATTGTAAAAAGATAAAATAGTCTTTTATTTTAGAGAATGGGATTTTGTATCTAGGGAATAAAAGATAATTAAATTAATTTAATAAATTAAAATAATTTAAAAATAAAATTAAATTAATAAAAAATATGTTATAACAGGTAAGACAATTTAGAAATTGGCCAGATACAGGCTAAATATACTAAAGACCACTATTTTTTTAGATACCAGAATTATAAAGATAGTAAATTTAATGATATATATTAAAAAAAAAACAATCAAAGCAAAACCATTGATGAAGGGATCCAGACTATCCAGCAGGCTTACCATCTATCAGATAACCAAATATCATTGTCAACTGAATGGAATTGAGCACAACACCCCCACTCCCTGCCACAACATTTACTTAGCATATGTCTCTTCTTGCTGCCAAGTACTTTCATGACTTGTACCATGATCCTCGCAGCAATTCTTATGGTAGATACCATGAATCACATTTTGCATATGAGAAAATTGAGAGAGGAGACAGCTCCAAGGTCACAGAGTTGGTAAATGGCACAATGGAATTAAAATTCATCTCCGTGTTGACTCCCAAATTCATAGTTGGTTTTTAGTTTTGTTTTGTTCTTTTTTTTGCTGTTGTTTTTTACTGTTTTCATCACAACATGCCATTAGATTGAGTTCTCTCTTTGTTGAACTCTCTTTAAGCCAAAGTTGTTCATTTTTTATGGAAAGACCTCAAACTCCTATTTTCCTCTTTTGCTTTTTCATACTTGTAGGACAGAACATGTTTTTATATTTGGTTTCCATGCAATTTCCTTCCCATTCCCACAGCTGAAATGCACCCACCTGAAGTTAGTAGCCAATGTCTGATTTAACTCAGAACAGCTGGTGGTTGTAAAAAGGTAAAGCAAAAGTGTAGCCGTTTTCTTTTCAAATCAGCCCTTTTGTTTTAAAAATCACATGCAGAGAATTCACGGTATTTCATCTTGGTTGTTCACCTTAAAACTTGAAAGAGTAGAAGAAAGAACTGTGGAGCTCCTCTGTTTCTCTAGAGTAAAGGGAGCAATTCCTCAAGTGAATACCTAAATATCAGGACCTTACTAATCAATATCATAGTGCAGTATTGTTCCTGCCTTGACTGTAATAAAATTTTCTCCAGGAATGGGATCTTTCCATTAATCCTTCTTTTTGAGAAATGTGTGTATAAACTGGAAGAAGAACATGGGAGAGTCTTTCTGAAAAGACTTGGCTTTTGCCTAACATAACAAATGTGAAGTGTTCTGGGGAATTATTCTACAGAGAATATTTTTAAAAAGGAAAAGTACATGAAATCCAGATATTGCCTTTAATTGAGGATATTGACCTTTATTTATTTTATTTTTTTAAAGATTTTATTTATTTGACAGAGAGAAACACAACCAGAGAGGGAACACAAGCAGGGGGAATGAGAGAGGGAGAAGCAGACCTCCTGCCGAGCAGGGAGCCCGATGTGGGGCTCGATCCCGGGTCTCCGGGATGATGACCTGAGCCGAAGGCAGTCGCTTAGCCAACTGAGCCACCCAGGCGCCCCGGATACTAACCTTTAAGAAGCAGATCTCATTATCCCTTCTTTTGTTAATTAGTATTTCACATTTGGTGGATTAACAATAAGTGAACGGATGGGGAGGGCACATGATACACAACTGATGAATTACTGCACTCTACATCTGAAACTAATGATATATTATATGTTAGCTAATTGAATCTAAAATAAAAAAAGAATAAATTAGTTGGGAACACTGTTAATAGCTATACACTGGTGAAGTTCCAGATATGAATGGCAAATAAGATATGATATAGTAGAAACACCATGGGTTTGGAATTGTATATAACTCCAATCAACACCTGGTTCTCTCATTTATGAAGTATACAAAATAGTTACATGGCTGCTTTTGCTTACATGTAAAATATAAAGTAAGGAAACATAATTTGCCATTCAGTAATTGTTCACACGCTTTTTGTCTTCCCAGAATGTCTTCTTCTTAGATGCTTAGATAATGTTTACTTAGATTTCAAGGCTCAAAATTCATCTCCCCTATAAAGAAAGACCTCTCCCTTGGCTATTCCTCAAAGGTTTCCCCTGCCCCCCTTCTCTGGCTCCCAGGTTACTTCACACTATTATAAACATCACACTAAGTTAAAGATATTTATTTTCCCAGGTGTGTCCCTGATCAGATGGTGCCAAGACCCGTCTTCTTCATCTTCATAACCATAATGCCTAGCCTAGTGTCTGATGTCTTGTATTAGAGAATGTTTGGATAGACTTGGCTTGTATACATTTTTTCAGAGTAAATTTACTTTTTTTTTTTTTTTTGCATGTCCAGATAATCATTCCAATTAGCCACTGGTGATAGACTTGTAGGGTCAGATTTTGGACTGTCGGATCCAACCCCTCCAACCCCAGTAGTTTGTGATCTACTTTCGTGTCTGTCCTATCCACATACCTCCTCTGCTACTGTTCATATTTTCTAATGCCAATTCTTTGAAAACTAAATTATTGACTTTATGCTCACTCCGATCAATTTTAATGATGTGATACCAAGTATTTGATAGGATAATTATTTTTTCATGCCCAGTGCAATGATTCAAGACAGCTGACACGTTTACAATTTTATCCATGCGGCGCCTGTGACCATTTCACATACTGCCAGGGATCCACAGACCTTCTTTGGGACACACTGAGCTTTGGGCCCTTCTCATTTACAAACGAGGACTTAGCATGCTCAGAGAAGTACATGTCTAGTTCAGAGTGCCCCAGCAGCAGAGCCTGAACAAAAATCCCAGCCTTCTGAGCTGGCCTTCAATGAAAGTTCCATGAATTAAGCCAAATATGTACATTTCCTTGGAGCTCCAGCACTCTGAGCAGCCTTTGTCATTGCTCCCGGCTTTTGTGGCTAGGGTGAAAGCAAGATGCTACATAGCGCTCTGCCTGTGCCCTAGCAACCAAGCACAACACAGATGGCTAGTCTGGCAATCTGCCCACCAGACGCTGATTGCATACCTGGTGGTGAGACACAATGGCAGCTTCTCCCCTACAGGGATAGCATGTATTTGCACAGTGTGGCTGGAGTTTATAGTGATATACAATAAAGATTATACCCTGTGCCTTCAGGCTAATTTGCTAGTTTCCAATCTAGAGGCAATAACTCTCTGCTGGTGTAATGACAACTTGTCTCTTGCAGCTGGATCATGTTAGGATAGTAGGAATTTGCTTTTTTGGTCCCTTTTCAATAGTGCCGTGTAATAACAGGGTAGCATGTTCCCAAGATGTTCCTTGCCAGTGCATATGTGCAATAGGTACTGGCTCATGAAATCTTAAGTATTTACCAACATCAAAAAATGGGAATTGTCCCTATCCACAGGAGAGAATAGTCCTCCATTTTACAGGTGGAGAGACCAAGGTCCATTTCAATTCAAGAAGAATTTATTATGTGCCCATTATTACTTGATAAATTGAATGAACAATTATTTTGTGTAAGCCATTCAACCAGGCCCTGGACATATAAACAATGCACAGAGTGATTCCGTAGACATTCAGAGAAGCAGAGGAGACAGATATTTACACTAATAACTACAACACAACACGGTGAGTGGGCTAATAAAGGGGTGGAACCAGTACTGTGTGACCAGAGGGGGGTGGCAGTTAATTATCCTTGTAGGAGGTTGAACATGAAAGCTAAATTTTAGCTAGACATCACATCCAGAAAAATGCATTCTGGCAAAATGGAGAGAGCTTTTGCTTTTCAGCCTAATGAATTTGAGCTCAAGTTTCTACTTTACCACTTTCGTATTTTGTGACTTTAGGCAAGTAACACTTACATTTTAGATCCATTTCTTTCTCTATAAAATAGGGAGAAAAAGAGTTCATGCCATAGATATGAATACAGAGTGAGAACAAAATGAAATCATCAGTACGAAGTGTTTAGCTTCTTTTCGGGCATCTAATATGCATTCAACAAAAATTAGCTTTTGTTGTCATTCTTATCATTACTATTATGATGTGATGGCGATGTGAGTTGCTTTGCAGGCAGGCTTGTGATATAGTATTGTCACTGGCATCAGAAAGCTCTGGCTATACATTTAGCTCTGAGTTTTACTATGTGTTTGTCCTTGTGGGCAGTCTTCACTATTCTGAAGTAATTTATACTCGTTGACCAAGATGGAGAAGTTAGCCACTGTAATAAATAAGATAGATGTATTTGGTCCTCATTCCTGATTCCTGGCATACAGCTCCTAAAATTCTTGGAATCTCTAGAGTGATGAGCATCTTTTGTATGCTAATGAAGATGACAAGGGGCTAGGGGTCTCAAGCTAGCTTCAGTATGGGGACTGACTTCCAGAAAGACCACAACATGATTTGTAGGTTGGGTCTTTCAGTCCCATTCCCAACCTCTGCAGAGGAGAGAGGGCTGGAGACAGAGTTAATTACTGACAGCCAAAGATTTAATCAATCATGCCTATGTCACGGAACCTCCACAAAAACCTCTAAAAGATGGCGCTTGAAGAGCTTCTGGATTGGTGAGCACATCAAGCTGATAGGAGAGTGGTGTACCTGGAGAGGGCATGGAAACTCCTCCCACCCGGGAGTGTTGCCCTATGCAACGCTTCCATTTGGGTATTCCTGAGAACCTTGTATCCTTTGTAATGTACCAGTAAAAGTAAGGAAAATGCTTTCCCGAGTTCTGTGAATCATTCTAGCAAATTAGAGGAGGCAGTTGGTTGTGGGAACCTCCTGAGTTTATAGTTGCCCATTCAAAAGTATTGATGCCAACCTGGGACTGGCATTTGAATTGAGGGCAGTCTTGTAGGACTGAGTCCTCAGGTTACGGGATCTGATGCTATACGGTCAGAAGTGAACTGAATTGCAGGATACTCAGTTGGTGAGAGTTGGAGAAGTGGTGGTGCTGGAAAAGACATGAAGTATTTCGTGTCAGATATGTTGTGAGTAAACATCAGGTTAGACTGCTTATCTTCATCCACTAGGTTTCATTCCCAAAGGAACTCTTCTGTATAAGGTGGCATCTTCAGAACTGTGGTTCTTTTGAAACATCTCATTTAGTATTCAGAGACACTGACCGTTAGGTTTTAGAAGCCACTTTTCTTGGAGAAACAACACAATATGATCAAGGCACATTGCATTTTCTGCTATGAGAGATGTGTATCACACTCAGAACTTGAATGCTGATGACACAGGAAAAAATGTACAGACTTTGGGGTGAAGGCCAGGAAGTGAGAAAGGCTCTGTGGAGAGAAAATGTTTCCAGGCAGGGAAAGCTTATAGCTAATGGGGACCCAATGCAACGGACCATTGGTGGGGAGGTGACATGCCGTGCCTTGTGGGAGCACAGATGTGAGTGCTTAGTCCTTCCCAGGGAGCTAGGGGCACGAGGCTGGAAGAGCTCTGAAGGCTGAATGAGAATCACCAGGTGGAACAGATGAGAAACCATAGCCTGGGCAGAGAGAAGAGAATTGTAAATACCCAGAAGAATCAATCTTTGAAGTACATTTGGGGAATGAAGAGATATGAGTAATCTGTTGTATATGGAAGGTGTGTCAGACTAAAATGGAAAGATTGGTTGGGGGCAGATTTGGGGAAGGGAAGACAATGGAAAACTGCTCACAGCTGAGTATCCTCAATGTGCTTCCCCATCCTCCACATCACTCTCAATCACCACAAATGCAAACAGTCAATAATGAATGTCATCTATGTGCTATGCTAAATGTTTTATACACTAAATATCTCTTAATCCTCTTAACCCTCACAAAAACAGAAAGAATTAGAGTTTCAACTAGAGTTCAATTTGGCTGAGAATAATATTTGCATTTCTCCCATCCCTCAGCAACAACGACATAAACAAGATACAAATGTGTTTTTCTCTCACGTGCAAATCTGGAGTTCAGGGGTATGATGGTGGCCCCGATATAAAACTGTGTCAGGTACCTGAGCTTATTTTTCATTGATCCTTCATTTTCATGCCCTAGGCCATGTCATAGCCCAAATTCAGCTACTCTAACTCTAGGTATCTTGTTTGCATTCTTTTTAAAAATTTTTTTAGTTAATTTTTATTTTTTCCATAACCCAGTCTTGTTTGCATTCTTGTCAGCAGCAAGAAAGAAGGGATAAAAGGAAGAGGGTCATAGGAGTATATTAGAAGTTTTCTAAGAAGCTTTCTGGGAGCTAATCCACAATATTTCTGCTTGCATCCTGTTATCCAGAAGTTAGTCACATGGCTGTATCTGGTCGCAGAGAATGTAGTAGTTACTCTGCAACCATATGCTACTTAATAATGTGGAAAAAAGATGAATGCATAGTTGTACCTACTAAAGGCAGATAGTCAATCCATATTTACCAGATAAGGAAATTAAGGTTTACAGAAGCAAAGTAACTTGCTTCTGGCAACACAGCTGTTAAATGCCTAAGATTCCAACTGATTCTAGTTCTGGTGGTCCTAACAATAGGACTTGCTTTCCAACATGACTTAATAGATCTAGTGTGGGCTCCTCCCAAAGGTAGAGCCCAAGACAATGACTTGGGCGAGAATATGTGGAAGAGAATCATAATGGTGGATCAACAATTGTAGTTTGGCCAGAACAGAGGGGGCTTTGGGGATGCAGAACCTTTAGTTTCAAAACTGGGATAGAATTGTCCTAGGGATGGGATGGTCGGAGAGCAGGCCAAGGGAGATAGGCAAGAAAGAAAAGCCAGTGTGAGGGTACATCATGAGTCAGTGGGGGCTCCATTTCATCAGGGCTTTGAGAAATTTGCAGAATTCCCTTCAAAGATGGGTGCCTGCAGGATGTATCCAAGAGCCCCTTTCCTCATCAGCTGAGGGTTGGTCCAGAGGGTAGTAGCATCAGGTGAGTGGGAATGCTCTACCATGGTGACAGCTCCAATTACAGATGAACTGAGAGGATACTGAGGGCACCAGAGAAGCCTACCACATCCTGTGTGTTGCCTTACTTAAGAGCTTTGAAAGTCCAGGTATTAGCTACAGGATAGTGACTTTTCAACTGAACTCCTTTGATTCCCTTAGTTCCCTAGGAGCTGTTTCTGGACCAGGCATCCTGGTGAATATGTGTGTGTGTGTGTGTTAGTTGAGGAGATGCTTTAGTGCTTTGCTTCTCTAACTTAAACCAGAGCTGTTCTAATTTTATCTCTTTCTATGTGTATTATGTATCATTATAACTTTCACTAAAGGAGAAGTTCCACAGTTTAAAAAGTGTCTACAGCACTGTGCTGGGTGATGGAGAGCCACTGAATTATTTATGGAGGAGAATGAGTTGTCACATGAATGGTCTTGATATCTCATTATGACTGCAGCCTGGAGAATGGAGAGGGAGAGCAAGCTTACAGGCAGCAACTACACAGCCAATGGATGAGACAGGATGGGCCAGGGAAGAAGAGTGGCCCAGAGGACAAGTTGGATTTGGATGGTAATGGAGAAGAAACTGAGAAGACTCCACCCTCAAAGGATTTCTGATTTGGTTAGCTTTAGGATCAGAATTGTGCCATTTGAAGACAAAAGCTACACAGATACACAGCGGAAGGAGCTGATTTGGGAAAATAATGATTCATACACTTAGTGAGTAAATGACCAGCACCCAAGACTCCTTTGTCCTATAATAGGGCGAGTCTGTAGTTGGGGAGTGCAATTATAATTTTGAGATGATTCCAGGCTGTTGCCTTCTCTTGGGAACCCAGAGTAAGGATCATCCATGCAGAGTGTTCTTTGTCTCCAGGGACCCTGGAAGAAAGTGATCAATTCATCCTTCTCTGAATAAACTAATCAAGATGTGCTGCAGTTGATGCCTGGGGTCCTCGTATCTCCATTGAGTGCATGAGCACTTAGATATGAAAGGAAGGAAGACTGCATTTCTCAAAACCTGAACCTCAGTCAGATGTGTATGGTGGTCATTTTGACTTTTTAAAGATGTAATATGAGACAGCGGAGAACTCTTGAGATTACTGCTTTAGAGATGCTCCTCTCTTCCTTTAAGGCCATTCCCTGTCACAGGATTCACCCTTATCCTCTTTTTTTTTCTTTTTTTCTTTATTTTTATTTTTATTTTTTTTAAAGATTTTATTTATTTATTTGACAGAGAAACACAGCTAGAGAGGGAACACAAGCAGAGGGACTGAGAGAGGGAGAAGCAGGCTTCCCGCCGATCAAGAAGCCTGATGTGGGACTCGATCCCGGGTCTCCAGGATCATGACCTAAGCTGAAGGCAGTCGCTTAACCAACTGAGCCACCCAGGCGCCCTTTTTCTTTTTTTAAACAATGGACATTTTTAGGAAAATTTCAAGATGTACAGAGACACAGGAAAGTACTTTAAAATTATGTGTGTGTTAAAAGAGAATAATAAAGGGGTGCCTGGGTGGCTTAGTCATTCAGTGTCTGCCTTCAGCTCAGGTCATATCCCAGGGTCCTGGGTTCAGGCCCAGGCATCAGCTCTCTGCTCAGCAGGACGCCTACTTCCTCTCCCACTCCGTCAGCTTGTGTTTCCCCTCTGTGTGTTTGTGTGTGTGTGTGTGTGTCACATAAATAAATAAATCTTGAAAAAAGAGAGTGAGAATAATAAATACTATTATAATGATAATTCATTCTAACTTATACCAATAACTACACCAGCAATGTCTGCCAGCCAAGCATCCTTGGAGCCCCAGATATATTTCCCTCCATTAGAAAAGGCCACCAGGAAATTAGCTGCAGGGCTGCTGTTCATAAAGAGAGTGCTGAAACTATCAGGTTATTTAGTGCCTGGTTGGGGGTGGTAAAGTCTGCCTTACCCAAGTTATCCCTATGCTCCTTCCCAATTGAGAAGAATCACCTGTTAGTTCCACCATAAAGAGGGTCACACCTCGTACAAATTAAATGAAAGCCAACATGGTATTAAATACGGTTTTTCCCTACCACTCTAGGGTCCTAACTGATCCAGTTGTGCAAGAACTGCATGAACTTCTATTTCGTGAAGCATGCTCTATCCACACCAAGTTACTTAATGCTTGTCAGCTACAAAATCCTTTACTTAAAAGAGATCTCCTATGAAAATTCTACATATAAAAGTAGTAAGAGCAACTATGCAGATATGAATATGAAGACCATAGCCCATCTCCTATGGATTACTCTTAACATTTGGCAGCTCCTAGGGATTTGCAGAACCTAGTGTGCAAATACATAATATAGACAATTCTTACTCTTAAAAGTCCATGAGAAACTTGCCTCAGTCAGATTTCCTGGGTACCAATCCTTGCCCCAAATCTCTCTTTGTGACTTTGGAAGATATTACTTCACATCTCTGTGCTTCAGTTTCCCTACCTTCCAAGTAAATAACATTTTGTTCACTACCAAGTAGGCTGAATATGGATCACATGACATACGATGTGAAAGTACTAAGAACGAAGCCTATCACGTAGCAGTCACCCAGTAAATATCATGTCAATGTTTTGATTAGTCATTACTCTAAATTAAGACCAATTATTACTTAGTCTGAGGAATCAATCCATGCCCATGGCCTATAGGCCTTCTTTCCCTGAACAGAAATACGACTACTGCTAATTACAACAACCACATAGTACATATATCAAAAAATATACATCAACGTCATCAAAAACAAAAAAAGAATAATATCAATGCCATCAAAAACAACCATTAAACCCACCAATAATCACGGGATCGTTTTGCAATGATGACTCTGTTTAGCCACTGTTGTAGAATGTTCTCTGACCTCACAACAGTCCTATAAAGTAAATATTTCACAGATCCATTTCACAGATGAGGAAATCAAGACTCTAAGAGCTTTTGCCACTTGCCCATAATCAGAAAACAATATATGTCAGAGCCAACGTGCACAGCTCGAATTGTCTGACTCAAAAGCCCAAGACACTTGCTTTTCCACCAATGGCTCCATGCCCTCCCATTTTTTTTCCCCCAAGGAACTTTTCAAGAAATGATTCTAGGGATAGTTTTCTTTTTTTTTTTTTTTTTAAAGATTTTATTTATTTGACTGAGAGAAACACAGCTAGAGAGGGGAACACAAGCAGGGGGAGTGAGAGAGGGAGAAGCAGGCCTCCCGCCGAGCAGGGAGCCCGATGTGGGGCTCGATCCCGGGTCTCCGGGATCATGACCTGAGCCGAAGGCAGTCGCCCAACCAACTGAGCCACCCAGGCGCCCCTAGGGATAGTTTTCAAGTCCTGGTGCCTATATATGTGGATGATGCTCAGAAATAAGTGACACCTTTCTTGTCGATGTCCTGTAAACTGTGACACGTGGGGATGGCAACAGTTATGTACACTAGGGCTCCAGGTCCTTCTTTTTCACTGTTAAACATGGAGCGACCTCAGGGTGGTCCCATGTGAAATCCTAACTCATGAACATGCTCCTCCACTTTCTCTATTCTGAACACTACTTTGTTTTAAATTGGTCTCATGGCCCCAGAGTTCCCTTTCCTCAGATACTGAAAGATGAGACAATGTAATGTGAACTTTGTTGGTAGGCTGGTGTTCAAATAGGCTATGTACTGACCTATGTGAGATTTTCAAGTCCTATCTAACCTGTGAGACTCATTTTTTTCCTTTTATAAAGGTAATTACATCTATCCAAAGAGTGGCTATGAGATTAAATACAGTAGAAAGCCCTGATCTCTGTGCCGGGAGTCCTCAGTATATAGGAGCTATTATTGTAATTATTAATTTAACTTCCCCATAAGCTTCAGAAATCTGTTTCCAGCTACATAGCTCTCCCAAATGTGAGTTCCTTTCCCAGAAGTCTGTGTGCTCTGCATGGTTGAGCACCAGGCTATTCTCTGCTCTCTTGATAAAAGCACTTTCACCATCAAATGGCTCTGCTGAATCAACCCAACATTTTCCCTTCCCCACCCCCCTCCCTGGTAACTACATTTTGGCACTTCTTCAAGGGGCTTTCTGTAATGAGCAGGTTCCCAGAGAAAGCTGTTTCCTGAAAGGCTTACAGCATTTGAAAGAAAACAAGTTTAGGGTCTCAGCATTCTTGCTTTTGAAGAAGGAAAGAAAGAAGCTTAATCTGCCGGCCTGGCATCGATAGCAGGAGCCGCAGGCTTTCCTGATCACAAACCTAAAGCTCCATCATCTCATCTTGCACGCTTTCCCAGCCCCTTTTGCAAATTCATTCTGGCTTGCCCATGTGCCTGGGAGGGTTTGGTGGGAAACCTAACCTCTCCCCTAATTCTTTGTTCATCAAATAAGGGCTGAGTACTGTTGCCATCCTGATCAGATCAGCATAAATAAGCCCTTTCCTTATAGTAGTATGAAATACAGCATCGTGGGTGTGCATGTTGTTTCTCAGACAGGCTTAGAGACTTGTGGTAGAGTGGTGAAGAGAAAGTACGTGCAGAGAAGCCAGACAGCCTTGGGTGCCAAGCTGGCCACCAGCTGTGGCACCTTGAACAAATCACCAATTCTCTCTGAACCTCCATCATCTTTCCTAGTTAAATTGGAATTACTGTGTCTATTTCGCTTGTGTTCTGAAGACTACATAGGCAAGGCACACTTTATGCCTGGAATAGTCTATGCGCTTAATAAATGCCAGTCCATTTACAAAGTAAATACTCATTCCTTTGATGGAATATCTTCTGAGCTCTTTTTTGCATGCCACACAGTAATAGACATTGGAATTAAGAAAGCCTGACATGGTATCGCTGCTTTCATGGTGGTTACAGCTGGTGGAACCTAGGCTTTATATATCCCAGGAGGAGAGTTTGGGATAAATGGCTACTGTGATATAGTTCATCATAAACCACTGCATATTAAAATTATATGGGGCCTTAGAGACCAAATAATCTTTTTATAAATGAGAACAAATGGTGTAGCCAAGAAGTGATCTATTTAAAATCACATGGACAGCCACTGAGAAAGTGGGACTTCTCTCATAGTTCCATGCTTTTGCCCTTTTCTCTGCTCTCTAGAAGCTTATAGATTTACTGACACATGAAATGATTTGCAAAGACAATACATCAGTACATATTAAATATTTTGGAAAGAAAGAAAGACAGAAAGAGAGAAAGCAAGCAAGCAAGCAAGCAAGCACACCCACCTGGAAAGAGTTCTGTAGTTAGGGAGGTATTTAAGGAAGACTTCTATAGGAGGGAGATCTAATCAACGTCTTGATGGCTGATGACATGGAAGAGAACATTCCGGGATGCATAATTAAATGAAAAACACTGCCATTTTGAAACTAAAATCATTAGTTTTGTGTTTTGTTTTGTTTTACAGAGCCTTAATCTTGAGGGTCTTTTCTCCTGGAAGCAGCACTGCTTACTGTAGGTATTAGGCTTACTGGGTGAAAAATTACAAATAAATGGGCATTATATGCATAGATTTATGTTTCCATGGTGCTCTGAATTATAAAAACATTAGTCCACAGGAAGTTTATACTAGATCTCTGATTTTTTTTTTCCTGAGGGGCACTGAAGATTAGATTTATTCCAGCTCCAACATGAATATCTTATTAAAGAGCCATTTTTAAAAAAGCATCTTTTCTATCTCTAAGATCTTTGAATTGGGAAATAAATGCATCCTTTTTTTTTTCTGATGTGACCTCCCACAGACTTTTCTTTAGAAGTCCTTTTGTGCTTCAAGAAAGCATCACCTGCTCAGCTTAAATCTACAGGAAACATGTGAAAGTCAACAATCAGTATGATTCATAGGTATTTGAGCCATAAGGAGAATCCATAAACATTAAGAGAATTAACTTAGATACAGAAACATGTAGCTTCTTGAATTAAGTTTCCACTGACCCTAGGGCTTTCTCAGGACAGGGGACTCCTTCAAGTGTAATTATATGCCATAGGATCCATATGATGGCAGTTATCTTAGAACTGGAGTCCGAATTATTTTGGATATGGTGAGAGCTCTTGGAGTCTAATCCCTACTTGTCAAACAGGGCAAATTTGCTCTCTTTTGGAAAGTTCTGTATCCAGGGGGACTGGGCCAAGGTGTCTTGGCCATCTCTATAATGTGTTATAGGCTTTGTCTCTAAGGGAAACCTGCCAGTCTCAGCTAATTCTAGAAGTTGCTTTACACTGAAGAGTGAAAATGGACTATTGAAACTAACCTAGGTTGGAATTTTCACAGCTTTCCATTCAAATTCTGAAATAACTTCTGACAGGTTGCAGAATTAGATGGGCAGGATAGAGGTAAAGGAAGGGGGCTTTTATAAATCAGAAATATTTCTTCTGCTTCTTGCCAAAAGAGACAATCCAGGGAGGAGAGAGAACTGGGTGTAGTGGACTTGGGGGTGGACCGTTGGTTGTATTCTTTATTGAGTTCCTGGAGAAGTTTACTTGACCCTTTGCCTCATCTGTGAAATAGAGACACTGATATATAATTTAAAGAACTGTGGTAATGCTCAACTAAGAGATGACAAGCAAAGCACCTGCCAAATAAGAGACCCTTAGAGTGGCAGTGATTTTAAAACACACACACACACACACACACACACACACACACACACACAGAGACACACACAGAGACACACACACACACCAGATTGTAAAAAAAAAATTTAGGGGAGTGGAAAAGAGGAGCCTTTAAAGGGACAGCCTGCCTAAAAGGTCCACTGGAATGAAATAGTTGAGTTCTGGAGTTTAGCCCAGCTTTTCTATATCTCTTCTATTTTGTCAGCATATGTAGAAGTAGTCCACTGAGCACACTCATCCCCCACACATCTGCAGGTGACTATAGTCTAAAGCAAAACAGGATTACTCACTCACACCCAGAAAGAACTATGATTACCCCATGGGTGTGAGTGCTCATTATAGCTGGACAGCTGATTCTTTCAACTGTACATAGAAAGGTTTCCAAGCGGGGGAAATATCTCGTAGGGAGAATATGATTAGAAGATAGTGGAAAATCAGTCAACTCAAGGCTCTTTCTGGCCATTGTGAAAGAGCTATGACCTCTTGGCTGACCTTTTCCAAGGCAGAAACAGAACTACCAAAACAACTGTTTGTGCTGATGGGACAATGTCTACACTGAAATACTTCGCCCTCCCTCCCTTTTTTTTTCTGTTTCTAGCATGTTGGATGAGCAGATCAGATATGGGACAATCAGAAAGTGACTGTATTTGGGGTACCTGGGTGGCTAGTTGGTTAGGTCTGCCTTTGGCTTAGGTTGTGATCCTGAGATTGAGCCCTGCATAAGACTGCCTGCTCAGGGGAGAGCCTGCTTTTCCCTCTCCCGTCGCTCCCCCTCCTTGTGCTTTCTCTGTCTCTGTCAAACAGATAAAGAAAATCTTTAAAAAAAAATAAAAAAGGAGGGGCGCCTGGGTGGCTCAGTTGGTTAAGCGACTGCCTTCGGCTCAGGTCATGATCCTGGAGACCCGGGATCGAGTCCCACATCGGGCTCCCTGCTCGGCGGGAAGCCTGCTTCTCCCTCTCTCACTCCCTCTGCTTGTGTTCCCTCTCTCCCTGTGTTTTTCTCTGTCAAATAAATAAAATATTAAAAAAAAAAAAAGGAAAATGACTGTATTTTTCCTCTTCTATCCCTGCGCCCTTGGGTGAAAATCCCTGGTAACCCAACAGCTGATCTGCTCACCCTTAAAGAAAATGTGCCTTCTATCTATTTTAAACCACAATATAATTTTGAGTAATCAAAATGTCCCATCCCCTTTAGCAGTCAAAATACTATACTTTACTAAAATTTAAGCTTTTCTGCTTCTCAGATCAGGAAGCCCATAGTAAGTGTAAATGTGGTTGTTCTTTTTTTTTTTTTAAAGATTTTATTTTATTTATTTATTAGAGAGAAAGAGAGAGAGAGAGAGAGAGAGAGAGATATCACAAGTAGGCAGAGAGGCAAGGAGAGAGAGAGAGAGAGAGGAGGAAGTGGGCTCCCTGCTGAGCAGAGAGCCCAAAGTCGGCCTCGATCCCAGGACTCTGGGACAGTGACCTGAGCCGAAGGCAGAGGCTTAACCCACTGAGCCACCCAGGTACCCAATGTGGTGGTTCTTTGATGAGTTGTTTTTATTATTTTTCTCCACTCTTACTTATCCTTCCCACTTACAGAAAATTCTGTTTCTGACTGCTTCAGGAGCAAAACTGAGTCAGAGATAAAGAGGTAAGCTGGGCAGGGAAAGTTTCTGAGATTAGTACTGTTGTGAGTGGGCATCTGAGAGTTCTCTGGCCCTGACAGTTGTTTAAAGGTAATTCTCTTATGAAGTGTTCTGTGCATTCATGAAGACTTCCCTTTGCCCCCTTCTCCTTTCTGGGGATGTTTCTCCAGCATGAATGACAGGGAAGAATGCATGTCCTCTAGTTAGTTATTTAGGAGGTCTCTACTTCCTGCATTACCTCTGCTGGGTTTTCACCATTGCCCGTGGTACCTCTCTTAAAGCCTGTTTAAATGGTTCTTGACTGGCTGATTTGCTCCCTTTCTTGGACTCATCATAACATTATGGAAGAAAATGGGATTCTATGGTAAAATAGAGAAAACGAATCTAACTCTGGTCCATATCGTAGATAAGGCTACTATTCTCTAGAAGGCCTTCTCTACACTAAGACCTGAAAAATTAACATAATTTGTTAAGGCCAAAGATTTGGGATAAGGGGAAACACTGAGTAGAATGGGGAACAGGTGTATATGTTGGAAGGAAGTATAAAGATGTTGCATTCCAGAAACTAAAGGAAATCCAGTTTAACTAAAAAAAATTTTCCGAGAGGTGGGTAGAGGATGAGATGAGATTAGAAGGAAAATTGCAGCTAAATCCTAAAAGCCTAAGAGAGTACAATGGAAACACCTATGCTTTTGAGGAAGGGAGTCTGTTTACATAGTATAGATGTGAAGTATATATGGTTATGTTTCATTTCAGAAGATCTATTACATTCATCTTGATTAGAATGGAGAGCTCCTTGAGTCTCCACCACCCTATTTTTCACAGACTATGTTGTTCTCCCACTAATTTGGCAAGCATGCATTGAGTTCCATCTCGGAGCTAAGTCATATACAAGGGCCTATGGATTAATATATGAATGAGATGTGTTCTGTCTATTATAGCTAAGGGAGAGACAGAGAAGGAAGTTGATGGTATCAGCTTTGAATTATATTATAGAGCATCTACTCCTCTAAATTCTTTTTTTTTAATTATGTTATGTTAATCATCATACAGTACATCATTAGTTTTTTGTGTGTTTTTAAAAAAATATTTTATTTATTTGACACAGAGAAACACAGCCAGAGAGGGAACACAAGCAGGGGGAGTGAGAGAGGGAGAAGCAGGCTTTCCGCCGAGCAGGGAGCCTGATGTGGGACTTGATCCCGGACGAAGGCAGTTGCCCAACCAACTGAGCCACCCAGGTGCCCCAGTTTTTTGGTTTTTTAAAATAATAATTTATTTTATTTTTTCAGCGTTCCAAGATTCATTGTTTATGCCCCACACCCAGTGCTCCATGCAATACATGCCCTCCTTAATACCCATCACCAGGCTAAACTCCCCCCCATAACCCTCAGTTTGGTTCTCAGAGTCCATAGTCTCTCGTGGTTCATCTCCTTCATTTCCCCTCCTTCATTAAATTCTATAATAGATGTTTTCCATGGCGGGTGGAGGCAAGTGGAAGAACAGGGAGGAATAAAAATAAAGCCAACTTGGAGGTAGGTGAGGGTGGTGAACAAACACTTCCAAGAGTAGGCGATGTGCTTGAGCCAAGGACTGGAGAAGTGTAGGTGTTTACCAGGTGAATGACGGGCTGGAAGAAGCACCAAAGGCAGAGGCCACACTTGTGAAGACACAGGAAACATGAAGGCTTGATGACTTCAGGAAAGTGTAAGTTGCCCAGATTGGCTGTAAGATAGTACATATGCATGTGGAGTTGCATGTGGCTAGGATGATAAATAGGGTCCAGATCAAGAAAGCCTTGTGTGCCTTATTAATAAATGTAGACTCTTGTTTTAGTGTAGTTCTGGAGACATAATACAGTCTCTGAGTTTTTGGACACATCTTTTTAAATCTGTTCTGTAGCAACAACTCTTGGTTATTGTTATTTACATGAGAAGTGTAGCCGGTAGAAGGCTGATCATGGCTCTAGGAGTTACAGAGGCCATAGCATACTTAAAACTGCCTGGCAACAATTTGCTGAGGTCGTTATGTAGAGCAATGTGGCAGGGTAAAACGAACGTAGATGGAAACAGATCATTCATCAACACGAAAGATAGTTCACAGAACTTGGAGTTGTGCATCCTAGGAGAGTGTGAGGGTTGGGAAGACATGCTGAAACCCAAGTTTGTCTAAAATGATGCAGAGTTGTTCATTTTCTTCTGCATAAGGAGAAATAGGGAGCTCAAGTTACCCTGTGAAAAGCTGGTACTCTGAGATGCAAATATGATGGGTTTATTATGTAAAGCTTAGTGTTCTCTAAACATTCCAACTTGGCACATTATTGCTGCAGTGGCAGCTCTGCTAATAGGAGCTGGGTTTCCTTTTTTTTTTTACTGTTGTTGTTCCTACCTGCTCCCTTTCCCTCTGGCTAGCAACTTCTTGGATGCCAGAGCATTACCTGTTGCCCTCAAGGGCAGGGGCCTACTCCTGACTTATAGTAGTATGCACTTTAGTGTACATATGTATGAATGAATGAATGTGTGTGTGTGTATACATAAAAATTGATGGATAGTTTTACATGATACCCATGGAGTGAAATACAATTATATTTGTCTTATTTCAAATATGTATAAGTATGGTCCAGCACAAAACCCCCCCAAAAACCAACAACAAAAACAAAACAAAACAAAACACTTGAATGTCATGATGTTGGTTTATTTTTTTAACTTTCTATTTTATTATTCCATCCTTTTTTTAAAAAAAGATTTTATTTATTTGAGAGAGAGAGGGAGAGAGGGAGAGAGAGATCACATGTAGGAGGGAGTGGCAGACACAGAGGGAGAAGTAGACTCCCCATGGAGCAGGGAGCCCAGTGCTAAGCTCAGTCCAAGGATCCTGGGATCATGACTTGAGCAGAAGGCAGACACTTAACTGACTGCACTATCCAGATACCCTTTTTTATTCCATCATTTTAACTATAATTCATATGAATACCTAACATAGATTACATCAGAATTTAAAATTTCCACAAAGTCAGACTTATTTTGGCATGAAATTGAATCGAGCTATTATTATCTTAATGGAGAGGTGAGAAAGAGTTCTTATAATCTTGTGATCTTCCTTGTTTCAATTTCCTAATTTTAAATAGATGTTGTCTTATGTTCTCTTCAATGTGCCTTTTCTTTCAAGATGCTTAAAGTAATCCTCCATATTAGGTGGTGATATAATGAAATGGCCTAGTGTCACCTCTAAAAGTAATAATGCTCTTTTGTTACAACTGTCCCTAAAAGTATTTTCCTCTTCCGCGGAGTGAGCCAAGCCCACTCCACCATGATACCAACCATTTGGTCCTATCATATGATCAATTTTGGAGGCTCAGTACTGTCCCTAAGATGCACCAAGGCCACCATGACCCATTCACCTCTTTCTCACCTGAGTCATGAAGCTTTCACTTCTATCCACCTCACAGCTTTCCAACCCAAGTCTCAATTCACTGGATTCTTTCTCCTTGCACCAAGCCTTAAGGCCTAAACTCTATGTATTTTATCAAGTGTGGATCTCTTATTTCCTTCTTCAGTGGCACTCTACATTGTTCCAAGGAATAAGTCAGTATACATAAGGAACTTATTAGCACAGCCTAAGCAATCAATACATAGGCTATTTTATTAATATATACCACCAGCCTCAGGATGGAGTTTCATGAAATGTGGGTGCACTGAAAATCCTATCCAAGATCATCTATGACTGGAAATCCCTTCAACTGGGTTCTCAATTGACTGTCTACTTTTTTTTTTTTTTTACCCCTGTCCACTCTCCTCCACTTACTCTCCACTCTCAGTGTGTCACTATAATGTAAAAGCCAGCTAATCTCTTCCCTGTGAGAGTACTCACCAAGATCCCTGAGTTTGAATCCAGGTTCTATTACTTACTAGCTTTCAGACTCTGGGTAGGTTGCTTTTCTGCATCTTTGTTTGCTCCTCTGTAAAGTGAGAATAATAACAGTGCTTATCTCATAAGGTTGCTGCAAGGATTAAAGGGTTAAAATATGCAAAGGAATTAATAAACTGTCTGGCCTAAGGAATCACCATACAAGAGTATATTACTGCTAGCATAATTCTCCCTGTCTTTGGTCCAGAACTCTTCTGAAGCTCCCAAGAAAGGAAAGTCACACAATGGCTTTCATGAAACATCTGCAAAGCTGCACATCTATCCACAATGATGACTAACTTTATGCTATTATGCAGAGAACAGTTTGTTTTTTGTCATCTTGAAGTGAAATGGGATTTTGACCTTATCTTTGAGAAACAAAATGTTCATTAAAGCTTTGGATCCTCCCTCCCCCCTGACAAAGGCACAATCAGGGCTCAAAGGTGAATTTAAACATCTATTTTTAGATAAACTTGAAAAGTAATTCATTTATCATTAAAGTAGAATATATACTGCCAAAATAATTGGAGAGCAGTTTTAGCTAGGATCCCTAATGACATATGAAATGCACATGAGATGTGGCAGATTTTCAGTAAATGCAGCCAACTCTCAAATAGGATTTGTCATGGTAACAATAAACTGCATTACTTTCTATAAATGTTAAAGATTAGAATATATTATATTACAATCCCAATACATTAATTAAATATTTTATATTCATGTGATTACCTTCATTACCTTCTTTGACAATGAAGAAAGGTCTTCTATCCCATGTTGCACCTGGGACTCTCAGTTGCACTTAAATAATTCCTCTATAAATGTACTATGAGCAACCTTGATGAGTATCATAACAGCTTTCTAAGGACATAAGATCTGCATTTCAATTCCACAGGCAGCTTTCACAGTAAGATGAAAGATGGACTTTGCTGCTGTTTTGTCTCTGGCCTCTCTCTGTCTCTGCCTCTCTCACACACATACACACACTCTTTCTCTTCCTTTTTATTCATTATCACTTCTGCCTTGAAACCTACACCTGAATAGGAGGTGAAAGGATCTGGATAAACACAAGATCCTCCTGCATCGCACTGTTGCCAATTTCAATTTTAGTAAAGTCACAAGGTCCTTATAAACTTTCATAATTCAATTGCAGCCATCGAGCAAACAACCTCTCAATATTTTAGGATACATTATTTCAAGGATGTAAAAACTGTTTTGTCAAGAGGTACACAAAGGGATCTAATTTTAAATTCTGTGACAGTGCATGTGAGATACGTTTATCATACTCCATGGCTAGTGGAACTGGAGAAGCCCTCCACAGTGAAAACTGCATTAAATTTGCCTTTGAAGCTCAATTATCCAAATATTTCTGACTCACTTGCAGTGGCAATTCTTTACTTTTTATATTGATGATATCACATGAGAATAGCATGTAAAGCCTATAATAAAAATGATTGTTTTCCTCCATGATTAGGTGTAAAGAGAGAAATCCATAGATTTCTGTTATGGACTGAATTGCATCCTCTCACTCCCAAATTCCTATGTTGAAGACCTACACTCACTGTGTTTTTATTTGTAGGGAGGCAGTTAACGTTAAATGAAGGTGGGGCCCTAATCTGATGATTGGTGTCCCTGTGAGAGGAGAAGAGATACCACTAATCTCTCCCTTTATCTGTGTGCATGCAAAGAGAAGAGGCCATGTGAGGACACAGTGAGAAAGTAGCTATCGGCAAGCCACGAAGAGAAGCCCCAGTAGAAACCACCCTAATGACACCTTAATCTGGTCTCCAGAATTGTGAGAAAATAAATTTCTGTTGTATAAGCCACCCATTTTGTGGTATTTTATGATGACAGCCTGGGCAGACTAATACAGTCTCATTCATGAATCATTTTATAATGATTAATTATACTAGAGGGAATTAGACCCTGTCCCAAGTGCTGGGACACAGAGGTAAGTGAGACATGGTCCCTTACATTGGATGGGACCCTAAATTCATCTTATGTTTGGTGAGGGAACAGACTCATAGAAGGGACTAGTAATCTCAAGGTCCCAGATCTAGTCATAGTAAAGCTGGGTACAAATGCAATTCTCCTGATTAACTTCAGCCTGACACTGAGCCCTGTGCTCTTCTTATAGAAGTGAATGGTAACTTCCATTAAGACAGGGAGGTATTCAAAATGCCATTTTGGAACATTCAAAAATCCACTCAAGAAACATGCATTTGAATCAGAGACTGTTTCTTTCAATTTCCTATTTCCAGTTCTAGGCCTCAGGCTTCCCAAGTACATTCAGAGTTTCATAAATGTCTTTGGGTCTTCGAACAAATTCAAGGAACTTGTTCCTCTCCACTAACTATGGCTAAGCAACAAGGTGTGCTGTATGGTGGGGACAGAACTGGAACCTTTAATTTCCTGTCAGCCATGGCCCACACTAAATTTCCCCAGAATTTTCTGGAGGCAAAAGGCTAACACAGGATGAAACCCATAGAATTCAACTGGAAACCATCAGTTGGTTTCCATTTTTAGCTTCATTTTTAGCTAAAATGAAAGTCCCTCATTTTTAGCTTCATCTCAGACAAGCCTCAGTTGAGGAGAGCCAGACTGCAAAGCTATGGTGTAATATTTTTTTGTCTGCCAAAACAGAGATAATGATGAAGAAGAGTTTTAATTGAAAAAAGACAGCTTGGAGGACTTTTTTTTTTTGACTTAGGGAAATGAGATTCTTACAGTAGGATCTTTTAGTATATTATTTAAATAAGTATGTGAAAGCAAAGCAAAGAAAGGGAGATGGGAAGGTAACAAAGAAAAGAAGCTTTAATTCTTGGTGTTTTCTTTAGGTAAGGGAAAAAAATATCTGTCTACAACACCATAATTTATCTTTTAAGTGAATGCTAGGGGGATGGGGTTGGGCCAGGAGGGAAACACAGGTATTATACAATGAACCTGAGCTAAAAAGTTAATGGAACCGTCACCGATTTGAGAAGTGATTATAACATCAGATCTTCTGATTGTTGTTTTGTTAAGAATGGAGACTTGCAATAGGTGACACTCTTATTGAGGAAACACCTTTCATGGCTCTGTGAATTGTCCACATAATTTGCTAGTGTTACTGATAGGCGTGTTTTCTGGACATGTCCCAGCCTCCTTTGCACTTGGCTGGACCATGTGATTCATTCCAACCAATGAGATATGAGTGGAAGCAATGTGATTATTTTTAGGGAAGGTGGTTAAGTCTCAAGTGTGCTTCGCCTCAGTCCATCATCCCTGCAGTTGGAAGGGGAGGATTTGTGTTGGCAGAAGCATAGACTGTGTCTGGATTCCTGAATCACTGCTTGGTGGAGGAGCCATCTAGGAGAGCCACCAGGCCTACAACAGACCCTAAGTAAGTGAGAAATAAACTTTTCTAAAAATATAATTTAATTAAAGGGTCACTAAGATTTGTGGATTGTTACAGCAGCTAATGATGAATATAGATCAACTAAATGCACCCTCTCCCTTTTCCTGCATCTACAGCTCTGATCTTTTTCAGATGTTACTCCTCCCACACAAGGCAGGGAGGGTGATCCTATCTCCCTGGTCTAGAAGAAAATCTTTATTGTTTTTTTTTTGTTTGTTTGGTTTTTTTTTTGGTCCACCCCCTTTGCCAGATTGGTTTGGGTGGACATGGGACCAGACTGTGAAGCTTTTGGAGGGCCTCTGAAAAGGTTTTCTTGTTCTTAGGAAGGAGCAACAGATTGAATTTTTTTCCTTTCTGATTAGAGATGAAGAGCTAGGAGGAGGGATAACACAGCAAAGCAACCTAAGGTGATTTGTTTACTAAAGTCAGGACACTTTCATCATCTAGCTGAAATGTCTAAATCACTAAGTAGAATTGATGGGGAGGGTAGAACTGAGGAAGGGAGGAGAGGGTTGAAAGAGGAGGTCCCAGCATCACTATAGTGGGTAGGGTCAGGGATGTACAGAAATACAGCTCTAGGAAAGGTAAATGGCCTATGACCTTTCACAGTAGTGATATCTGCCCCTGACTTTAAGTGGCTGCATGGGTTATCATGACCTTCTATTATTGCAGATTCTTACACACTCAACATGCTGGTAGGATTGAAGCTCGGGAAATGGAAGAGAAGACCAGAGAAAGCAAGAGCAGCAGGAGAGGTAGTGATGAGGTGGCCAGAGCCATGCAGCAGAAGCTGGGAACAAGAATATAAAACAAGAGTTGAAAAGAACTATACTGAGACCAAGTAGGCACCCCACATCTCTGCAGTCCTCAGAAGTAGGCCAGATGGGGAACACAGTATTAAATGTGAATGTTAACAACAATAAAGGAATATGAAGAAGACTGTAGATAGGAGGGGGAAAAAAACCCCACCCATTTCATGCCAGACAGACTTAGTATGAAATCTTGGTTGTGACATTTACAGGTTTTGTTTCATTCAGCAATTTATTTCACTTTTGGAGTCTCAGAGAAACTTCTATTATACTATTACTAAGCATACTTTTTCAAACTTTTCAGCATACTTTTAACTATGCACATTTGTATAATCTTGTCTAGAATTCAGAAGATTCTCATCTTAACATCTGTTCTGTATTTAGATGTTTGCATTACGTTGTCTCATGTGAAAATGAGGAGGATGCATTGTCACACCCTATTAGGCTTTCTGGAGCACCAAGGTGATGCACAGTTTGTAAGACCTATTAAAACATACAGACAAACTATTATTGAGATCTTTGTGCCAGTTCAATCAGAGGATTCCTGCTTTGCATGAAGAATGCACTAGTACTTATTTTCTTTTACAGTCACACTCACTATTAATTAGATAAAATATGACAAAGTCAACCATAGTTCTCAGCAAAACCTGGATCATTTTCATTTGACCTTGTACGCAGACTGGCTTTTGGGACTTCAGGAGCTGAGAAACCTCATTGTTGGAAACTCTGAGAATGCCCTGTCACCCACACAGCTTTGCCCTTTCTGGCTTTTTAGCCTTCCACCCACCAGCCCCATCTGGCTGAGGCTTTGGTCAGTGTGGGAGAAGAGAAAGGAATCTGTTTGGCTGAGTCATGACCCAGGCCTAGCATACGGTACAAAACCAATTAAGGCCCCCTTGTCTGTGGCCTGAATCCATAACACAATGGCATGGAAGGAGATAAAACCTCAGCTTCTTTTCTCCCGGCAGCCCCTGTACCCTCTGAAGGCAAAGGGTTGGAGTTCCTGCTGGTCACAGAAGATGAATAGGGTAAACAGACAAGAGGGCTAATTGCTTCCACTTCACCCCCGCTAACTCCCCCAGAAATATTCTCTGGCCAAACCAAATTCAAGGGCTCCCAGAAGACCCAATCTCCCCAAAGCCAAGAGCAACTCCCACTTCCCTGCCGCCACTTACTATCCCCGAAGGCCTATCCTGAAGATCTGGTCAGGAAGCTTAAAAATAACTGAGTGTGTGTGGTGATAAGCCTTGTGCATTTGCTTTGTAAAAATATTCTGAGCAGGGAAATAAACCTTTCAGCAGCTTATTTTCCCACCACTCTGAGAAGCAGCTCCCACCTCCTGCTGCTGTAAGCACTTTGAGAACCTTGCGAGTGGAGGTGGGTGTGGCTGGAGGGTATTGGGCAGAAACGACTGGGCCTGAGTGGGGATTACTCCATGAGGGGAGGACTGTCTTGTCAGGAAACCAGGTGTATGAGGACCAATGACTTCAAGGATCCAGAGGGATGGATCCAGGCAATGGAACATTTCTACAGATTCTGCACACAGGAGGGAATGTGATCCCAAGCTCCTGAGTTGCAACTGGAATATAAGGCTCTTCTGGATGGAGCTGTCAAGCCAGCATCACCGCTCTCAGGCACAATGAGGTCCAACAAATGGAAGTATTAGCAGTTGCCCACATCACGATGCTTCATGCCTACATACCTTCCTGTGCTCTACTCCTTCTGCTCAGAAGCCCCTTCTTGGCTCTTGATCCTCACTACCACCTCTGACCCCATCCCAGCTATTCCACTATTAAAATCCAGCCCAGAGTCTGCCTCCTTGAAATCTCTCCTGACTCCCTTCACAGAGTATCACTATATTTTCGTAAGCAAGAATTCTGCCATCATTGTGTCTATCACATGGTGGAGTATCCCCTCACAGGGTCTGTGTTTTATTCACCTCGATTTTCTTTGCAGCTTCTCATGGGACCTGGCAATAGCATGTGCTGCCAAACAGGTTAACTGAAGAAGTTAACGACTGTAATATTTCTGCCAAAGAGAGGAAAGAGTTTGAGCTGCCAGTCTGCAGGAAACTTGGGTAAAAATCTAGGGGTTGAGGATTTATGAAATGTTCATGTCTACTTCCTCCAGGGGGGCATTTGCTTCACTAAAACACTGTTTGATGTCACAAATAACACAGTAAAGGACTCTGAAAACTTCTAAGCTGACAGAGAACCTTAACATCATCTTTTTTCCTTTCCAGCACTCCCTTAAGATGCTATGAACCTATTTTTATAGGTAAGAAAACAGTTTCCACCCAAAGAGGCAGGAGGAGAGCAGAGAAAAGCTGGGCCTCAATACAGATTGGCCATTTCCAAGAACTTTCTTTTCCCCCAACTGGCTAAAAACTACAGAAAATAGGAAGAAAAGTGAAAAAGCTTCTGATAGTTTATTAATAGTATTTCCAGAAAATATAAACCCCATCTAAGATTTTGTTCATCCAGAAAACCACTGAGGGATCATGTATAGGGCAGCAGAGACTAGGATCTGTCCTCAGCAGGATCCCTGATTCAGGTTATCCTACCTTCCCTGGTGTGATGGTGGTACTGATACTGCATCCCTTGGTGGCATTATCAAGAGGTGGGGCAGTGTGGTCATCAGAGGTCAGGCTCTGCAGCCAAGCTGTCCAGCCCAGCTCCCCCCAACAACTCTCCATGATAGCTGGTACATGTTACTCAAAATCTCTCTGTGCCTCAGTTTCCTCATCTTTATTTTTTTTTTGTTTATTTTGTTTTTTTAGTTTCCTCATCTTTAAACTGACAGTAACAATTAGGCCTAATTAGCATACAAAATATGAAATGATCAGTGTGACCTCTTACGTGTTGGGTATCACCCTGAAACCATCAGATTCTTTCTTTCACCATAATAACAGCCCATTCAAATATTGTGAACTCTGTTATACCTAGAAAACACCCAGGGCTCAGAGGCAGGTAGTTTTCTCAGCGGGTGTTTTGGATTTTGAGTCCCAATATTCCTGAATTTAAAATTCTAGGTACATTGTCTCTGTGTCTCTGAAACTCCTAGAGACAGTGCTCCTTTGAGAATATGCTAGAAGGAGTCACATGGCCTGGATCTATGGGGATCCAAAGCTGGAAAAGCTGGGATTCCCTGAGCTCTTGACAGCTTCCCAAGACAGAGTTGATGCTGAAAGTTCTGCATGGAACATGGGTGTAGCATGAATCAATACCCAGAGGCTTGGGAGGTGGAGTGAAAATATTTGGAGCCGGCAAGTCTGGTCAATTAATATGTGCTTGTGAGGCATTTTCAAAGCTGAAAGATCTTTTGTAAGTGCCAGATGATATTAATTATTAGTATGAGGGCAAGTCCTGCTGGCAAAGTAAGAGGTGACCAAATTTATGTGTGTGCATGTGAGTCATCTGCTGGTGAGGCTGTGTGTGTCGACCCTCCAGTTTTGAGGGCAAAATTCAGTAAATGGGTGCCCTCAGGGAGAGAGGCAATAGAGCCTAACATCTCCTTTGCACTATCTAGCGATCTGGGATCTGGTCTTGCAGGAGAGAGCTGCTCTCAGTCTTGCTGGAGTCCTGCTCAGAAGGTAAAGTTCTCGGTGGGACCACCCAAAGGGAAAGACCGTGCCAATGCTTATAGCCTGGGCTGGATCAGGCAAACTGGGAGAAGCATGGTTAGTGTTTTGCCAAAGGGTAAAGCAGGGCCATAAATGGGAGAAAAATGAACCCTGAGTTCAGAGACGGAAACGATATACAACCTGTCAGGAAGTAGGAGTCCCGGGTAGGCCTGGAAAGAGGTTCAAAAGGGAGTGATGAATGGTGTGAGGGCCTGGCAGCTCTGTGAGTGCTGGATGCCTCCTACTCAATGTAGAATGACCTGGTCTCTTAAAAGCTCTCAGGAGGGGCGTTTGGGTGGCTTAGTCAGTTGAGCGTCCAACCCTTGGTTACGGCTCAGGTCATGATCTCAGGGTCCTGAGATCTGGCCCCATGGCAGACTCTGCACTCAGTGCAGTTTGCTGGAGATTATCTTCCTCACCCTCTCCCCGAATCCTCTCCCTGCTTCCATTCTCTCCCTCTCTCCCTAAAATAAATGGGTTAAAAAATCTTTTAAAATAAATAAATATATATACATATGTGTGTGTGTGTATGTGTATGTATATATACATATATATATAAAAGTTTCCAGGACAGTCAGGTAAACCTAAAATCTTCTGTGCCCTCTCAGATGAGTCCTACTTTACATCTCAGGCATGCTTCTGATTTTTGTTGTTGTTGTTGTTGTTGCTAAGAGGGGGTAGGGAAGAGAGCCTAATTTTGGAAGTACATGATCTAAATGTGAACTTGTGTCCATTTATCAATGAGCTTTCTGTGGCTGTGAGCAAAGTATTTCTTTCTTTTCTCATCAGTTGCTAATCTAGAAAATGAGGAATGGGCTTAAAATGTTGCCTAGGTATTCTTCCTGCATCAACTTTCCATAATTTAGAGAATTGGCAGTTCCCTCTTTTTGTTCATTCTGCAGAACTCAAGGGTCTTTCTGAAATGTCCTGTAGGCCAGTTTTGTAAAGTTGGGGATACCTAGAAGGTAGGGCTGTGTTCTAAAGAACAGTTCTGTTTTTATCTGTTTTAGGGGTTCATTAAGGTTTCATAAGCTATCCCTTGGGGAGAAATGATGTATACATACACATTTATTTATGCGTATGGCTTATTCCTTTTGTGGGATTTGCTTTGGGTAAGCTTAATTCTTTAAAATAAATTTATGGCACTTTGTATAGATAACTTTTACAATGAGTAATAATTTCCACTTGCTATTTTGGAACATCAAATTTTGTTAATAAAAATTTCACTTTATATCTATGAAGTATGTTAGGGTCTATAAAAGCTAGCTGTTTGCAGAATCTTAATGGGTCCTCAAAACCACCTATGAACTAGACCTTTTTTTAAAAGATGCTATTTATTTATATTAGATAGAGAGGGAGATTGTGAGCAGGAGGAGGAGCAGAGGAAGAGGAAGAGGGAGAGGGAGAGGGAGAGGGAGAAGGTGAGGGAAGGGGAAAGAATCTCAAGCAGGCTCCATGCTGAGCATGAAGCCTGAAATGGGGCTTGATCCAGGACCTGAGATCATGACCTGAGCCAAAACCAAGAGCTGGATGCTTAACCGACTCAGCTACCCAGGCCTTTTCTTTTTATTATTATTTTTTAATAGTTTTATTGTTTTTTCCATTGTAAAATGAATGTGTATAGCAGGATGCCATATTAAATACTTAGGTTTTTTTTTTTTTTTCTTTCTGTGAAGAAAATACAGAAACTACCATCCATGGTCATTCTTGGAAGGATGATTCACTTTTGAGACAAGAATGTGACTCCTCTGCCCAAAATGGAAGGAAAGGTCTGCCACCAGAGACAATCAGTGCTCCTTCATACGGGAAATGAGCCTGGCAAGTCTTATTCTTCTGTTATGGCGATCTGGATTGTCTCAAAGAGTTCAGGGAAGGAAGGAAAATGAGCACGTTTATTTCTGAGTATTTACGTAAGAGAAACAAACAGGACTCCTGTGAGGAATTACAGAGGAGAGAAGATTGCATCACCGGGAAGCCAGATGACTGAGCTGTTACTTTGGACATGCAGGACATGGAAGGGTTTAGCTCCAGGCTCCAAATGGAGCTGAACAAACAGAAGTTAGTGATCTCTGGGCCTGAAAACCTAAAGACATTACGGTCACAGGCTTGGGACCGTGGGATTAGAAGCTCTGTCCTTTGAAGAAGCACGTGAGTGACCCAGTGACATTTTCATACTTTGTAGAAGACATCAGCGAATGTCTTTTACAAAGGCCCAGATAAATTTGGGGGCTTTGTGGGCCACGTGGTCTGTGTTGCAATTCTTCAAGTCTGCCCTTGTAACATACAAGAAGCCATAAGTGATATGTAACAGAATAGGTGGGTGGCTGTGTTCCAAAAAACTATATAAAAATAGGCCACATTTGCCTAGGAGCCATAGTTTGAGGATGCTTGGCTTATGAAAGTCCCAGAAATAGAACTTCTAAGTTGAAAAATACATGTTTTTCCAGGTGTTATCAAGTCATCCTCCAGAAGGGCTGTACCAAATCCTTAGCACTCATGCACCAAAGTAGCTGTTTCCCTCTGTGATCCTCAGCTCTCAGTATTTTCATTTTTTAACAGAACCAAGAGGGAAAAGTTAATTTTCTTTTTTCACCAAAGATCACTAAACAAGGTATTGACAAATTTATGACTAGAAGCTAGATGTTGTGACTTTAAACTATATTGAGTGTGGAGAATCTCTGCAACATGATAATAGGCATGTGTGGGGAGGGCACCAGCAGCAGAAAAAAGGACAGGCTGTAGGGGTCATATGAACTACAGTTGAAAATAACCTTTTTTCAATGCAAACTGGTATTGCTACTATGGAAAACAGTGTGGAAGGTCTTCAGAAAGTCAGAAACAGAATTCCTTATGACCCAGCAATCACACTACTGGGTATTTACGCAAAGATCACAAGAACACTAATGCAAAGGGATACAAGCAGGGGCACCTAGGTGGCTCAGTTGATTGTCTGCTTTTAGCTCAGATCTGATCCCAGGGTCCTAGAATTGAACCCCACATTAGGCTCCACACTCAGCAGGGAGTCTGCTTCTCTCTCTTACCCCTCCCCCCAGTCATGCTCACTCTCTCTCAAATAAAAACAAAATCTTAAAAAAAAAAAATCAGGTCCAAAAAAATCAGGTCCATCAACTTATTTCAGGAGAATCTGATTTGGTCAAACAAATACTTTAAGTCTCTACCATGCTAGGTTATATGTTTCATTCTTGGAATATAGAAATGAACCAGGAATGAACTCTGGTGCTAGGGAGCCTTATATCATGGAAAGAAATAGAAACAATTAACATAAAACATTTTTAATATAATCTGATAACCTGATAAAAAGGTTAACAGTGGGGAATCATGAAATGCTACAAAGGCAAAGAGAGAAAAGAGAAAGTCAGAGAGCTGGGATTGAGGAAGACTTCCTTAGAGGACACAGACTTTAAATCTTATAGAATAAAGGTGTGTGTGTGTGTGTGTGTGTGTGTGAGAGAGAGAGAGAGAGAGAGAGAGAGAGAGAGAGAGAGAGAGAGAGAGAGAAAGCAAAGACATTCACGAGAGGGAATTCCTGGTCCACTGTGTTGCAGGAGATGTGAGTTCATGTTGGAGAAGAGCAGAAAATGAGGTCAGTTACAAAGGCTGGTCCAAGTCTTAAAATTGTCATCCTCTGGAAGCCATTGAAAGATTATGTAAGGCAGTGACAAGATCAAATTCACACTTTAATGCCTTACATAGATCCTCTTGGCTTCAGTGTGGAATGGATAGGGTGGGCAAACCTGAGGCTGACATACCTTAAGAGGTTATTTCAGTACTCTGTGTGAGAGATGGTGAGGGTTGAGCTGGAGAAGTAAGTAGGGAAAGGGTAAGGGACATACACAATCAGTATTAATAGTAAAATTGGAAATACTGGACATGAGTTTCATGTGGAGGGTGAAAGACAGTGATTATAATTCTCAAGGGTCTGATTGGGGTTCTGGACAATTGGTGGGACCACTCCCTGAGACTGGAAGAGTGGAGAAGATGGAGATGATGGGTTTAGAGAAAGGAGAGACTTCAGCCAGGGACTTCTGGCTTCTGATCTGCATGGCCATTGAGGATGGACAAATCATGCTCCCTCTTTAATTTTAGCTTCTCCAATTATATCATGAGGGTATCAGATTCTAGAGTGGTTCCCCAGCATGCATGTGTAGCCTCATAATTATAGACTCTGATTCAGTAGGTCTGGTGTGTACTCCAGGAATCAGTATTTCCAGAGAAGTTTTGCAAATGACTCTGCTGTTCTGCAGGTTTGGGAACCTGTGGATCAGGAGATCCCCGAGGATTCTTACAGCTTCAACATCTCAGAATGGACTTTCTCCCCTGGTTCTTTCTCCTTCCTGCTGACTCTGCAGATCTAAGTTGGCACTGACATCCAGAGTGGCCTCCAGTAACTACTACTGCATTCCAGCAACCACAGGAGCCTCACTATCACCCCACACCCCTCCCACCACCCACCACACAGGCCGGGCAGGCAGAAGTAGCCAAGATAATTGCCTTGCACACAACTGGCAGGGAGGTAACTCCCTACCATGTTTTTTTTAAAGACATATGGTTAATGTTCCTCCAGGGTACCCTATAATGAATTGCTTCTGTGGTTCACTGGGATGAAAGGTTGATTATTTTTTTCCAAGTGTGGTGGTGGTCAATGCAAGAAAGATGGGAAAAAACAAAACAAAACAAAACAAAAAAACCTTCCTTAAACTCAAAGTTTTAGCAGACAGAACACAACCAAAAATTGAGTTTTATTCTTCCAGCTATGCTCAGAGGACCCATTCTCTACCCTGTCCTCTGGTGTTTTCACTGATCCTACTTCCTGCTACAGATGAACTCAGCAGACACTGCATGTGGACACATGAAGAAAAATAACCCAACACTTCCAAAAAATTCATCAGGGCTTGGCCATCAACAGGGAGGCTTTAGGTGTTACTTCTTGCAACTTGCCAACATTAATTGCACTGAGACCC
This sequence comes from Spilogale gracilis, assembly GCA_004023965.1. Taxonomy (NCBI): domain Eukaryota; kingdom Metazoa; phylum Chordata; class Mammalia; order Carnivora; family Mephitidae; genus Spilogale; species Spilogale gracilis. The sequence goes on along the minus strand of PITA01003057.1, from coordinate 46,945 downwards.
CCAGGCTGGACCAAGAAGGAGATTTCCTTATATCACACATGAGAACCTTTGGCTAAAGTGAGGCGGTACTTGTCTTTCCCTCACTGCAGGGCTATGATCAATTCTTGGCCCCAAATCCAAAAGGGATGTGGGAATCTGGTGGGAACTGCAAAGGCCTGGAATATAAGACATATATGCAAAGATAAAAGACAGCAGTCTTTTTCAGCCTGGAGGGGACTGTAAGATGGCTTAATTATAGCCTCCAAGTATATAGAGGGTTCTTATATCTTCGATGAGGTAAGCCCACTACTAAATCCCGAACTGTTCCACAGCAGTGACTGCACTTTATTTATTTTTTTATTCTTTCCATGATGTCTGGTACGAAGCTCTGAACAAAGTGGTGTCTGAGGAAGCAGCAACTGTTTTCCCTGGTCTTTTTACAGAACTTAACTTTAGGGTCATTCAAACCTAGGTTTGGACTCCAGCTCCACCAGCTATAAACTGTAAGTTTGGCTAAACTAATTAATGGTGTGTGTTGGAATTTTCTTACCTATAACACGAGGTTAACATATTGACCACATATGGCTGTCTTGAGGGTTAAGAGAGACAAAGTGCATCTAACACGTGTACTAGGGAGCCTGGTGAATTCATGAAATATCTGTTGAAGGTCTGAAGAGCATTCAAGTTGACTAGAGAAGATAGGTAAGCAGGGTAATTTGAAGTGGTGATTTACTTGGGGCAGTGTTGGTGTACGCAGGTCAAGTGGCCATACAAAAGGATCCCAGATGGAAGGAACAGGTAACATCCCTCTAGTCTCAGAAGAACCTAGCTCTATGGCTTGTGGCAACTTAGCACTGCGGCTGTGCATAAGCAGTGTGCGCACAAGTACACATATGTGTATGCACGTGATGCCTAATGTCTACTACTCTGATGTAATTCCCTCTGTCCTGGAAAGACCCTGGTTTTAGTACATGTGAGAGGAGAAGCAGCAGTGATTAAGTGCCTTCTATAACCTGAGAATGGAAAGAAAAAACAACTCCTCTCTTCTTCCTGCTGCTTACCTTCAAGTGGCACAGTCAGATTTTTTTCTCTGAATTCTTCTGTACTCCCTGCCCCCCGGCCAGTTATAATGTTTAACATGTACTCACCATATGATTGATTTTTTTTTTAAAGTATAAACATTACAGGTAAGGCTGAAGTTCCTTTTTCCTCTATTATCATCCGTAGAGGCAATCCCCAACATGAATTTTGTAGCCCTTAAGTTCTACAAATTTATTATGAAATGTATCCATACATAGTATATGTAGCTGCTGTTTAAAATTTTTTTTACATAATGATTTCATACTAAGTTTTTAATAACTTGCTGCTCCCCCTCCTTTTCTAGTGAAGACTGAATTTTTTTGAGATCCATTCCTGTCTTTACACATAGGTCCAATTAGCTCATTTTTATTTGTATTATTAGAGTAAATGTGTAAAAATGTCATAGTTTATTTGCCTATTCCTTATTGAAGGACACAAAGGTTGTTTCTAATTTGCAGAGAAATAATGCTACAATGAACACCCTGGACCCTTGGTACATATAAGCAAACATTTCTCTAATGTAGAATTGCTTAGTCACTGAGCAGGCACATTTTAAATTTCATTGTCTACAACCAAATGGCTCTCCAGAGTGATCCTGTTAATTTACACTCCCACCAGCAGGGTATGAGTGTGCAGTTTTCTCATGCCTTTACCAACAGTTGGTGTTGACAGACCCTTTAATGCCTGTCAAACTATTTGGTGTGAAATGGTGTTTCACTGTTGTTTCAATTTGCATTTCTTTTATCACTAGTGACAGTAATTATCTTTTCATACATTCACTGATTCTTCTGAATTGCCTGCTCCCATCATATCCCCATTTTTAAGGTATATTGTTGGTTTGTTTAAGCTGATATATAACTTCCTTACCTGATCAGGATTCTAGTCCATGTTGTTTTTTGTAATACAGATATCTTTTCTAAGCCTGCCATTTTTTTTCTTTAATATGTTTCCTGATGTGTTTTGTAGAGAGCAGTTTAATATGTATGTAATCAGTTTCACCAATGCATTACTATAAACTACTGATTTGAGAGTCTTCCAAGGAATCTGGTTCTTCTCTTCTTGCCAAAACCATAATCCTACACTTTCCTCTAATTTAAATGTTTTTCCATTTGTAATTTCGATTTGTTATTTTTGTGCATGAAGTGAGCTCCAAATGAAAAATCATGCCAATGACTGATTTTTTTTTCTCCCACTGATTTATAATGGCACCTCCACCATATGTCAGTTTTCTCACATATATTTGAGATTACTTGAGGGTTCCAAATTCTGCCACTGACCTGGCTTTCTCTCGATCCTCCGGTATCACTCTATTTTAATTTCCATAGCTTTAAAATGTTTAACGGATAGGTAGTTAAGTATTACCTCGTTTTTTTTTCTTTTCCTCCCATAATTATCTTGGCTAATCTTTGGTGTTTTCAGGTACAGATGAATTTTAGAATAAGTATGTAGAGTTATAGGGGGAAAACCTTGCTGTGATTTCATTTGAAACAACACTGACTATATTGATAATTTGGGTCAAGTTCATCACTTTGTGACTTTTAACATATCCATTTAGGAAATGGCACAACTCTCCATATATTTCGTTTTCTCTTATGTTTGTTAAGAATCTTTTGTAATTTTCTCCATAAGGTTTTACACATACATATTTTAAAATTTATTCATAAAAATCTTATCTTTTTGCTATCATGACTATACTTGTATTACATTATTACTGATATGTACACACTTTTATATATTATTCAACTCTTCCAAGGTTTCAAAGTTGTTCACTTAGTTCATTTATAGTTTTTCTTGATTTACTATGTTGTAAACATACATCTTACAATCTCTAAATATTTCATGACAACTTTGAATTATATGTGTCTTTTTTTTTCTTGTTTTATTGCAAAGTTAGGACATCGAGATGACTATGGTGATTGTGCTACTCTGTTACTACTATGTTTTCCTGACTTTAATAGAAATGCTTCTAAGGCTTCATAAGTGAAGCATTCTATTTGCAGTAGATTTATGATAAGTTGCTTATTATCAGATGAAGAAAGTATCCTATTGTTGATAATTTGCTAAGAGTTTTATCATGAATAAATTGTAAACTTTTATGTATCAATTGAGACATTTGTTTTCTTTTTAATGCTTATATATTGAATACATCATTTCTTGATAGATTATTTTTCTTAACAAATCATACCTACCTTTACATGATAAATTCTACTAGGCCACAGTGATATTTGTTAAATCTTAAGTAGTGCTAGTACTTTATCTATGATTTTAAAATTTATTGCATTTAAGATTTTGTTCTATTTAATACATTTTTTAAAAGATTTTATTTATTTATTTGACAGAGAGAAACACAGCCAGAGAGGGAACACAAGCAGGGGGAGTGAAAGAGGGAGAAGCAGGCTTCCTGCCGAGCAGGGAGCCCAATGTGGGGCTCAATCCCGGATCCCCAGGATCATGACCTGAGCCGAAGGCAGTCGCTTAACCAACTGAGCCACCCAGGCACCCCTCTATTTAATATTTTTAAAGTCTTATTTATTTAAGGAATTCTATACCCCACATAGTGCTTGAAATCACGACCCCAAGAAGAAGAGTTGCATGCTCTTTCAGCTGAGTCATGAGCCAGTCAGATGCCTCTATTTAAGATTTTTAAAAGTATTTTATTTAAGATTAGTATTTTATTTAATATTTTTTAATTAATATTTTTATAGCCAATAAATTTCTTTTCTTGAACTTTTAAACTTTGGGGGGGGTGGGAGATTAGTGCCTAATGTCACTGTATTTTTGACATTTCAATCTATATAGTTCTTCTCTACTAGACTATCTCACCTATTACTTTCCCCATACACCCTAGATATTGAAAAATCATATTTTATCTTAGACTGCACTATAATTGTATTTACCTGTATGTGGATTTTTCTCAATGTAAAACATTATATTTTTTGATGTCTACTTGCTATGCCGATTGTGCTTTCAGAGAAATAACTGAAATTCTTCAGTATAAAAAAAATCAAGGTAATCATTTAGCCTAATCATCTTAGCAATAGCTAACAGGGAAATTCCTAGATAAATCAGGGAAATATTTCCTTTCACAGTAATAATTGATTAATGATAATTAATCAATCGGTAGCTTACTGTCTGCTGGACACTGTGCTAAGCACCTTGTGTACATGATACTGTATAATATTCACAGAAATCATATGGGATAGGTAGTGCTATTCTCAGTTTAGAGATAAAAAAATTTGAGTATGGGGCTTAAATAATGTAAGTGTGCACAGGTGGTAAATGGTGGTTTTCACCCACTCCTGACACCAAATCATATACTCATATCCATTTTGCTGCACTGTGTGTACACCAAGATTTGAAGACTCTATTGCCATCCATGATAACTCCATGCTGGCACATAATGAGAGTTTAACTCAACATTCCTTCCGGATTGACATACCCTTTGTACCTTAGTTCTCTCATTAACAGAGAGGAATTCAGTTCCAAGACATATACATTTTGTTTGTTTGTTTTGTTTCATGTTATTTATGTCTCATTTTCCTGTCTCCTTACACTATATCAAACACATATGTACTCATGCTCTAACATCTTTTTTCTTCTATTTCTTCTTCTATACCTCCAGTTTTCTCACTGTCTAGTCACTAATGTTTATTGATTTTTCAATATTTTATACTAAAAAATTGATTTCAAGAGAAAGAGGAAATTGTTCTGCAGTAGATATTATGCCTCTAAGGCAGGAAGCTGATACTGGATTCTCTGATGTCCTGGAGTATGATTGGTGACTTAAGCTGAGAGAAGTTCAGCACTCTTGTTAACTAACTTGGATGCTTCCATATCCTAGCCTCTCTGACAGGTAATGTGCCTCAATGTTGTCAATGGGTAAGGGTTTCTTTGACTAGCCAGGCATAAGACAGAACATGAAGGCTGAGCTGCTTGCCCCGTGGTAAATGTTTTCCTGTTTTTGTAACCTACTCACTGTCAACTCTCTCTTTTCTTTATGATATTTAATTGTAATCACAGCATAACGAAGTCTAGTCAGTCCCTTTCCTTTGGCTGAAGACTTGATGTTACTGCCAACAATCTGAGTAAGAAGAGAGCAATTTCTGGAGAAATGGAAAATTTCAGGAACTCTTAACATGATGCATTTCCCTCTTATGTTTTAACAGATTAATCTACTATTAAACTGAAGTTTCCCTCAACAATGATGATTTTTATTTGATAGTTTTCGAATATCCCTGGGGCTCTAGTCCAGCCAACAAATCTAGATTTTCATTGGTTAAAATTCAGGATCTGTGATCTCACCTGAATTAGTTCCTAGGAGTATGTTTGGAAAGCTAAAAATCTATGCTTTTATGTTTCTCCTTTCTTTGAACTCAGCTTGGATGCCTCGTCCCTGTGAATTTTTCCTTAATTCCCAAATTGCAATATTATGCACATCCAGAAAACTTGTATTTGAACCATTTCATTTGATCCTATGCAATGAGACCCAACACATTAGATGAGGGGATATAAATATTGGGGCAGGATAGGGATGTGTTTGAATCCTGAGATATTTATTAGCCAGCTGAGTGATCTTAAGATCTCAGTATTTAATTTTTTTGCAAGATGATAATATTCAAAATAATCATGATTATAATAATACTTGCCTTATCTAGTTGTTGAAAGAATTCAATTATGTCACACACATATTAGACTTGGTACACAGGAGAGACAGTCAATAACTACGATTTCCCTATTCTTTATCTCTATCATCATTAGTATATGCAAAGAACAGAACTTGTAGAAAGGATGAATCTACCTTTCCATAACACTAAACATGTGACCTAAGATATTTTCACCAGGGTAATCTGTCTCATCATTGAATACGCCCACCCTCTTTTTTTTTTTTTTTTAATTTTTGGCACTTGGCCAACCTAGTAGACTTTATTTGAGTTAACCTCATAAAATATTATTTCCTTTTACACAGGGACTTCATTTTTGAAAGCCATCTAATGGCATTTAAAAAAAAATAAATCTTATTTTATAGGTACGTGGGGGAACTCACTATGAAAGTGAATCACATGGTTAATCCTTTTGTATAAAGTAAAGGAGGCTTTTGGAAAGTGAATAATCCCTTGTAATTAATCATGCTTATATTCAGGTACCATGGGTATCAAGTATTCAGTACAACCTTATATTTCTGAAAAAAACAAAAACAAAAACAAAAAACTGCCTTGAAAGCCAGGGATGGGAGTATGTGGATACTCTTCCATTTTGTAGAATTTGTCTCTACATTGTTATGAATTAATGTAGAAATGGGCTAGTACACATGTGAATTCTCCACAGCACAAAACTGTAAGACTTTACTTTTAGGACTACTCATAGAGCCAAGGGAAAATGAGAAACAAAAGAGTACTCATCTGTATATAAGCATTATGATAAGCATTTTTACCAACATATAATTATTCATCACAATATTATGAAAAGCATTGTTCTCATTTCATTGGTCTGAAAAATTAGGCTCAAATAGGTTAAATAATTATCCACGTATCACAATCAAGATTGGAGATCTTGATGCCAAATCCTTTTTCAATTGCAATAAAATAATTCCTTCTTAAGAACAACACACTAAGTGAGGCAGGAAGTAAAATTTAAGATTTACATGGCCATTTACCTTAATTAGGGGGTACTTAAAAATATCTTACTATGCATTACCTTGGGGCCTCATTTTTTTATTTGGGAATGGTACATGGGTCTAAACCTCAGCTGAAGCAAGTTTCAGTGGGGTTTTGAAGGAGTTAATACTTTCCCTTTTTTGATAGAAGATGAAACATGGACTGAAGCTAGAAGCCACAAAGTGGAGAATTTATTAAATACACTTATTTCCCTTTCATCTAGTTGGCCAATGTTCCCACCCATAATCTAATTTCCTTTAAAACTTTCCATGGAGCAGGATGGTGGTTCCAAATCCTGAAACATCGAAGGAATCTTTTAATGACCAGTGGTGAGTTTCTGTGAACCCATCCCAGAACTGGAATGAGAGACTGGAGAGGACAAATGGGTAGTCTCTGAGTCTCTCCAAAATGATCCGGCTAGTTGCAATTAAGAACTTTTTAAGAAAATTAAGTTTTAGATGACCTTTAAGGAAGCCTATTTAGTTCAGTTTGAAAATAAGGTGTTATTAAGGCCAACGGTCTGAGCCCTCTGTTCCATTCTAGTGTTCCTAGACTATATTCCTCACTCTGGACAACCATTTTAAATGAATTATGTATGTTGTAAATAGGCAAAATAAAACAAAACAAAACTATGGAGATGGCACAGTGTGTACTATTAACTCTGTTTACTCATTCAACATGAATTTGCTAAGAGCTCATTTGGTACTAAGCTCTACAGACACAACTTGAGCATGGATTACCACTGAGTAAATCATAGACTAAGGGGGATACCTAAACAATTATGCAATATTACGAGCACCATGGTAAAGGTAGGTATAAATCACATCTGTAAGAGTAGCAGAGGAAGAATGTTGATTAATAACAAGTGGGATTTAAGTATAATAAGTATTATAATGGTAATTATAACTATCAACATTCATTGATCTCTCTGAGCTAACCCCAGTACTAAACTAACATCTGTACCTGCATTATTCTATTCAACCCAACAACCTTGAGATACTCATATTTATGATGGTAATAAGGAAAACTATATTATAGATATGTAGTAAATAATAATTTCAAGATGCTAGATTGAGACTTTAAGATATTTTATTGGATCATGCCTGCAACTCTGGGATCAGTACTATATCACCATTGTAGAGAGGAACAGTCTGATGCTAAGACAGTCTCCAAAAATTCCCCAAGAACATATAATGATTAGGTAGCAGGTTCAAAACTTAGGCTAACTGACTCCACAGTTCATATTCCTAACATACTACGCCATACTATTTTCTGAGAAGAATAAATAAAACAGGGTATGAGGTAGCTAGAAAAGGAAAAGGAGAGTATTTCAGGAGGAGAAAATAGAATGAAAAAAGCATACAGATATTTTTAAATTATATATTAGATAGGTCACTTTGTGAAAATGTATTGCATAAGAAGGAAACAGGTGATAAAGCCCAAAATACAGATTAATGTGAAATTATAAGAGTTTGCATTTACATTTTATCTTAGAGGCTAGCGATCCAAGGATAGGTTTCTAAGCAAGGGGAAAAAAGATTCAAATCTGTGATTTAAAAGAAAACAGGTACAACAAAATATAAATAACATTCCTTGGTATGACTGGGAAATTCAAATTCTCCTGGGATTATGCAGGGTTTTTGAAAATCTGATTTGAAAAGAATTGCCCTTTATCTCTGAAAACCCACATAGTTCACAAATATAGGCAAATAGCTTCTATCACACAACATTCTCTGGGATTCTTTATCTGTGTGGTTTGAATTCCTTCCCATGTTGGTTAGTATTAACAGATAACTTCCAGTGGCCAAAAACATACTGTGCTGAGCGGTGTCAACATGAAACTGATGAAAATTAGTTGAGGAAATCAGTCTTTGACAAATGTTTGAGTAGAAAATCTAGCCTTTGAACCCTAGGTAAATCCATGTTCCCATGCCCCACTTCCATAGATGAGATTAGTGAAATACCATAAAATCTCTCTCTCTGGAATGGTGCCTTTGGGATATTCTAAATTTATTATTTCATTCATCTATACCTACTACTATTATTTTTTATTTCAACTCTGCATTTTCAGCTTTCAAGAGAATTACCCAATGAGCCAATAAACTTATCTAACATTATTTTCAACTTGTAAAGAAGGTCTAAATTTCCAGAACTATAGACTCCTTAAGTTGGCTTCTTCTAAATAGAAAGATGAAGATTGACCTTCCTTTCTTCCTTCCTTATTCTCTCTTCCTTACTTTCCTTCTTTCCTTTTTGTCCCCTTTCCTTCCTTCCTTGCTTCCTTCCTACTTTTATATTTTCTCTCCTCCTTACCTTTCATCCTCATTTCTTTTCACTTTGGTTTTCCTAACTCATGTTTTGATCACTAAAACTATGCCATTCTCCTGGGAACCAGGAATTCAGAAACAAGCAAAATCCAGTCCCTGCCTTCCTGGTGTTCATGATTGAGTGAGAAAAGAAATAAGGAACAATAATAAAATGTTGTAGGTGTTGTGATGAAGGTGTGCACTATGGGATTACGAAGGTGGGGCACATGGTCCAGGTTCAGAGTTAGTATAGTTTTGAAAGTGGTGACTAGACAAGAGTTTTAAGGTAATATTTACACTCAGAGAATCAATGCTGCAAAGCTGGGAGAGGCGACATCCTACATCAGTAGGATGTATTGGGGGTCTGCTTCAGTGTTAGAGAGGCAGGGACTAATGGTACTTGTGGAGTATCTGGGCAATGCAGATGCTCTTTTTGTGTGATGTGAGAGTCTTTTCAAAGTTTCCTCTTGAGAGCACCGGTTATGTCAGTATTTCCAATGCAACTCATCCACGTGCCTCCAAATGTCTTTTGAGCTAGGAGCTCAGCTGACGTCCCCTCAATGGCTGCTGTGACAGGTCGATCTAGTGTTGCCTTCCCTTTCCATTTTAGTGTAGGATAATAGCACACCATAACTTAAACAGACACAAATGCAGAGGAAAAGAAACTTCTATGTTCAGAGCACTGAATTCTGACAAAGCTGTGCTCTGGGCTTTTTTTTTTTTTTTTTTTTTAAAGATTTTATTTATTGATTTGACAGAGAGAGAGAGAGATCACAAGTAGGCAGAGAGGGAGGAGGAAGCAGGATCCCTGCTGAGCAGAGAGCCTGACATGGCCTCGATCCCAGGACCCTGAGATCATGACGTGAGCTGAAGGCAGAGGCTTTAACCCACTGAGCCACCCACGCGCCCTCTGGGCTTTTTTTACAATCACGGTCTCACTTCATCTTTGGCATACTCCTTTGTGTATAGAAGCAGCTCTAAAAGAAATTAACTAGGCTGAACAGAAATCTGGTTGTTGGCCTCAAAAATAACACACAAACCCCCCCACTGTTTCTGATTGGTTCTGGTCTTACCCTTAACTGGTGATCTTTTGGGGTTCCTGGACCTGATTCCAATGTGTGTGTGGAGGCTCCTCCATACTACTAATAAGCAATTCTTGGACATCAGCAGAATGCCAGAGAATTCAACTCACCCCAACTCAGCTCTGACACTTTCTACCCACAGGCAGCATCAGATAGATTTCATAGGCAAGGGCTCAGTCCCACAGGACTGCCCTCCACTTCAGATGCCACCATGAGTCTGGGTTGTGTTTGTGACCAACCAGCTACAAACTGGAGTTTCCAACAAACTCCTTCAACACAAGATGCCAATTGCAAATCCAAATTTGTACCTATAATTCTGACCAACTGGCCACAAATGAGATTCCCATGACCCCTCCTTGGGTTCAATTAATTTGCTAGAATGGCTTGCAGAACTCAGGAAGCCCATTTACTCACTAGATTACTGATTTATTACAAAGCATATTAAAGCATATGAATTCACAGCCAGTTGAAGAGATATATAGTTCCAAACAAAGGAGCCTGTCCTTGCTTGCAGCCTGATAAATGGCATGTCGAAGTGTTCTGTTTCCTCAGTGGGAAAGCTCTCCAAAGCTCCTCCTTTTGAGTTTTTATTGAAGCCTCATTAAGTAAGTTTGATTGATTAACTTATTGGTCATTGATGATTCAGTCAATATCTAGCAACTCTCCCCTTCTTGGAAATCAGGGGATGGAACTACAACTTCTAACCTATTTGTACTTGGTTCCCTTGGCAACCAGCCCTCATTCAGAAGGGCTTTCCAAAAGTCCCTTCATTAACATAAACTCAGTTGTGGTGGAATGAGGCTCCTTATGAATAATAAGACAACCATTTCACCTTTATGGCTGAGAAGCATTTTAGGAACTAAGGACAAGAGACCAAATAAAATAAAGGATTCCCCCTTGGAATCCCACAGGAAATTCTGAGACTTTGGGGACCTATAAGGCAAGAAGTGGGGACTAAGACCAAATATATATGAGAAATATCTGAATGACCAAATAGATGTACTTCTTGTAAATCATAACATCATATAGGGCCACTGCATAGGTGAGAACAATTCTAAATATGGCTGCATTAAGCAGTTGTCTGTGATTTAGGAGTTGCTTAAGGCAGCTACCATGGAAACCTGGGAAGGGATAGATCTTGTGGTTTGCTTAGGAAACCTGGGAAGGGATAGATCTTGTGGTCTGCTTAGGAAATCTGAGAACTTTTGTCTACTTTGCACTCTTTTGACAGGCTGGCAGATATCCTTCCCTTGGCACTGGCATACCTTGAGCTTTTATCTGGTACAAACTGAATGTACAAATCTCCTAAACTGGAGTCTGAGGTTTAAGACAAAGAACTTTATTATTCCTCTTGCCTTGTGCTTTTGGGTTTAAATGACATGTACATCAAAACATATGAGGCCCTAAAAGGTGAACTTAGCATGCTTAAATGAATACAGTACACTGGGGACAGAAAAGAGCCCTTTAAACAAAGTGAAGAGAGGGGGAATCATGGGCTTTAGTTCCAGGTGTCTCTTGGCTGATTTCTGAAAAGAATTCTTTTGATTTTTTTTGTTTTGTTTTTATATCAGATACACTAGTTTATTTTATTTTTAGTAAGATCTTTTTTCTCCTTTTTAAATAATAATTTTTTATTTTTTCAGTGTTCCAAGATTCATTGTTTATGCCCCACACCCAGTGCTCCATGCAATTTGTGCCCTCAATACCAACCACCAGGCTCACCCACCCCCTATCCCCTCCCTTCCAGTTCAGTTCATTTCTGAGTCCTCTCATGCTTCATCTCCCTCTTTGATTTACCCCAGTTCACATTTCCTTTCCTTCTCCCACTGTCCTCCATGTTACTCCTTATGCTCCACAAATAAGCAAAACCATATGATACTTGACTTTCTCTGCTTGGCTTATTTCACTGAGCATAATCTCCTCCAGTTCTGTCCATGTGGCTACAAAAGTTGGGTATTCATCCTTTCTAATGGCTGTGTAATATTCCATTGTATATATGGGCCATATCTTCTTTATCCATTTGTCTGTACCTTGGCTCTTTCTACAGTGTGGTGATTGTGGCCACTGCTGCTATGAACATTGGGGTACATATGGCCCTTCTTTTCACTATATCTGTATCTTTGGGGTAAATACCCAGTAGTGCAATTGCAGGGTCATAGGGTAGCTCTATTTTTAATTTTTTAAGGAATCTTCACACTGTTTTTCAAAACGGCTGCACCAACTTGCATTCCTACCAACACTGTAAGAGGGTTCCCCTTTCTCCACAGCCTCTCCAACACTTGTTGTCTCCTGACTTGTTAATTTTGGCCATTGTGACTGGTGTAAGGTGGTATCTCAATGTGGTTTTGATTTGAATTTCCCTGATAGTTAATGATGACGAACATTTTTTCATGTGTCTTTTAGCCATTTGTATGTCTTCCATGGAGAAGTGTCTGTTCATGTCTCCTGCCCATTTTTTGATGTGATGATTTTTTTTTGGTTGTTGAGTTTGAGCAGCTCTTTATTTGGAGTTTTTTCTGGGATTTCAGCCCTTTGTCTGTAGTGTCATTTGCGAATATCTTCCCCCATTTCTTGGGTTAGCTCTTTGCTTTGTTGACTGTTTGTTTGTTGTGCAGAAGCTTTTTATTTTGATTAAGTCCCAAAAGTTCATTTTCACTTTTGTTTCCTTTGCCTTTGGAGATGTGTTTTGAAAGAAGTTGCTGTGGCCAATGTCAAAGAGGTAATTACTGTCTATGTTCTGCTCTAGGATTTTGATAGATTCCTGCCTCATGTTGAGGTCCTTCATCCATTTAGAGTTTATCTTTATGTATGGTGTAAGAGGAAAAGAGCTCTTTGAAACAAAGTGAAGAGTCGGGGGAAGCATGGTCTTTAATTCCAGGTGTCTCTTGGCTTGATTTCTGGGTTTTCACAGTTGTGATATTCTGAGTGGTAGGTTCTGAAGGTGGACAGGGCCAAGGGCTGAAAGCTGATTGCTGAGGGGCTGAGTATTGTGGAGACTGGAGTTAGAAGAACAGTGTTCAGCACTGGGATGTAGGTCATGGTTCTGAGTATAATCCCAAATATAGCGTTCAGAGATAAAATCACAAGACAACAAAGACATTCAAGCCAAAGCCTCAGTCTGAGAGTACTGGAAGATATTTGAATTTAATTATGAGTCAGTGAGACAGAAACTCTGGCCCAAAGCAAGAGTATGTAGAAAAAGGAATGGGAGAAGGAGATAAGAAATTTCAGCATCTTAGAAATAGAGCCACAGGGATTTTTCATAAGGAGATTGAAACAGTTTACAAAATACTGTGTAAATGTACATGAGTCAGCTAAAATTTGAATAAGAATATGGTCTTCCTGGATGCTTGTATAGTTATAAGGAATATATTATATTTATATTTAAGGAATACATATGTGTGTGTGTGTAGCAAAGAAGATATAGTTAAATTCATCATATTGATCTTTCCTGTTGTTTTCCAAATAAAATGATTAACTGAATCGAATCCATATTAATTTAAGAAACTTCATTTGATCAAATAATTTAAATAGCTTCTGGTATTTTTTCAGTCCCTCTATAATATTTATTGTCCTTTAGATTCCTCCATTTCCCCCCACAGTTCACAAGGGAAAACCTAATAGCTTTGAAGGAATGGATTCTCCTGGCCTCATCACAATTTTTAGTAGTATCTGGACTAGTATTCATTAACGTAGAATTTGCCCATTATGTTTTGGGGTCTTTTAGTGGGTATTCTGCTTGTTACTGGCTTATTCTTATGTTGAATGATCACATTCTCTTTTTCTTTTCTTTTTTTTTTTTAAGATTTTATTTATTTGACAGAGAGAAACACAGTGAGAGAGGGAACACAAGCGGAGGGAATGAGAGAGGGAGAAGCAGGCTTCCCACCAAGCAGGGACCCGGATGTGGGGCTCGATCCCGGGTCTCCGGGATCATGACCTGAGCTGAAGGCAGTCGCTTAACCAACTGAGCCACCCAGGCGCCCCTGAATGATCTCATTCTTGATGCAGATGTATTCCTCCCTGCAGATTCAGCTTCTCTTTATCTCTTACTGGTACAAGTACTCCTCTGAGATTCTCTCATGGCTTTCATTTAGATTATGATTTACACTATTTACTCTACAGTCTCTGCTTTAGGGGCATCTTATTCTGAATCCCTGTATTATGACAAGTCTATTGACTTCCACTTCAGTGTTTGTACCACACAGAAAGGAGAGGAATCAGACAGTGCACCCTAGACAATCTTTCATCCTACAAAGCAAGGTCTGGGCCACACATACACTCATTCTTCTTTCTCACCCCCTCTTTCTCTTCTTTTCCCACTAACCTTTGGCCCAGAAGAAGAAGGATTTCCCTTTCTCCTCTGATATAAGCAGAATGACTTCTTATATTATATTCTCATTTTTTCCCCAATTCCCCTTCCCTCCATTTTCTTGATCTGGAAGAAAAAAATCTTACTCTCAGGGAACTTACTTAAATTTGAAAGTATATAAAAATATACTAGTACTTCTGAGAGAATAGTGGTGTTGAGAATTACTCTCCTATCATAAATAACTAGACTACTGGATAAATGTAGAAAACGACAACTTTCAGGCATTCAATGCAGAACTGTGGTTCCTGTAAAAGGGAACCAGATGATGTAAGCCATGAAATCACCTAGGTTTTCTGCCTGGAGGCCATTTCCAGAATGTATCATGGGGAGGGGAAACCCAGAGAACAAAAGTAGTCTTGCTGAGTAGGTAAGACAGAGACTGGAGTTTGGAGAGGCATGGTTAAATTTTATAGGTAAGTGGTCCACAGAGGAGGTAGCATAGCTAAGAAAAAAGTATGGGAAAGCTGCAAAGGGGTCCCATGGAATCTTGGCCTGAATACCAACTTGTCTAGGCTTAGAGTAAAAGCTTCAAGTTTAGACAAAGAATAACTTCTGGGCAAAGAACTAACTGTGGAATTTCAAGCCAAAAGATTCCTGAATACATCATTCGAGTTCCCACAAGCCATAGAGGAGGGGCCTTTTGGATGCATGAAGCATTTGTTAGAGATCCCAGAATTGTCACATCATAGAAGTTAAGTTAAATTAACTCTAAAGACTAGACAAGAGTCACCCTAAAAGAGTATAAAAGAATCAAAAGAATCAAAACAATCTGCAAGTAGTTTTAACTACCTGCCATAAGAATATCTAGCACTCTTGAAACGAACATAAAAAATATAGTACTCAAAAATGTAAGATACACTATACTTACAGAGAAAAGGCTAACTGGGACACACAATCCAGTGAAAAATTATTCTATGGAAACAAATTCAGAGATGAAAAAGATGATGATAAGCAGTAAACACATTAAACACATTTTCATAAATATGCATCATATGCTCAAGTATTGAAAAAAGCATAAATATAATAAGAAGAGAAATATAAGGCATAAAAGAAAACCAAATGGAATTTCTAGTAGTAAAACATGTATATCTAAAATTAAAGTTTCACAGAAGAGGATAAGCTGAAGATTAAAAACTGCTAAGAAAATTTAGTTAGCATGAAGACATAACAACAGAAACTTTATCTTAAGTAGAAAATGAAGTACAAAAGAAAAAAAAGTGAAAAAAATGAACAGAACTCCAGTTACCTGCTTTGAAGTATCAAATAATTTAAAAATACATGTGATTGGGATATAAGACAGGAATTTGAGTTAGCAAGTTCTGAAAAATTTCCAAGTTTGACAGAAACTACCAACCTACTGACCTAAGAAATTCAGTGAACTCCAAACAAGATAAACAGAGAAAGGCCACATAAAGGAACATCATAATCAAATTTATGAACATGAAGTATGAAGCAGGAAAAAAATGTATAGTGTGGACAGAACAAAGATAGAACTAAGTGCAGACATCCAATGAGAAATTAGGCAAGCAACAGAAACTAGAGGAGCACCATCTTTAGAAGGCTGAAAGAAAAGACAGTAATAGTGTATATTCTTTTATACCCAGATAGACTATGCTTAAAACATGAAGGTGAAATAAAACATCTGTAGAGGAAAAAAAAAGTATATTTGTTACTGGCAAATGTGTATTAATAATAAATGTTACAGAAAGTTCTTCAGCCAGAAGGAAAATGAGCCCTATCTCTTAGTAGTCACACTTTGTATAATTTCCTCCCACACTGCATCAAATTTGGTCTGTATAACTAAGAAAGTAGGGTAGATGTGATGGGTATTTTTATGTCCCTTCCGAGATTAGGTTATAAAAGACAAATTTCTCTCCCTCCAATGCCACCCCTGCCCCCATCCATCACTCTGTAAAAAGCCAAATTCCATGTTCTGAGAATACTGAGATTTCAGCCAGTTGCACTGTGAATAAGCTGAGAATGTGAATAAGCTGGAATCTTTAGCCCCAGAGGACTTCACACTTGGAAGACAGTTTGACTACAACTTCTTGAGAAATCCTGGAAGAACCATGTAAGTTATTCCTGGATTCCTAACTGGCAGGAACTGTGAGATAATAAATATTTGTTGCTTTAAGTTGCTAAGTTTTCGAGCAATTTGTTATGCAACAACAGATAACTAATACACTTCCAAACTAATTCTAATATACCAGCATTTTATGATTTAAAAAAAAAAACAATATTCCTTATAAACAAATATGCAGAAATTTTAAAGGTATTAACAAATTTAATAGAACAATATATAAAAAGAATTATAGCCTGACTAAGTGATATTTAACCCAGAAATGCCATGCTTATTTTTTGATCAAAATAACACAAAATTTACCACATTTACAGAGTAAACATAAAAAGAAGCTCAAAAGATTAAATCAACTGATGTAGAATAAGGCCTTGAAAAAACTCAACATGTATTTGTGATAAAAAACCTCAGAACACTAGAAATAGAAGAGAGCTTTCTCAATCTAATAAAGGCAATATATAAGAAAAACCTACAGCTAAACACATATTTAATGATAACAGACTGGCTTTTTCATAAGATTATTTACTTTGATGACTTCTATTTTATAACTTCAACATTGTACTGGAAGTCCCATGCAATCGGAGATTGTACTGTAAAATTTTAAAACTTTGTATTTTCCTAATGCTTCAACATCCCCACAAGCAGGCTATGAGCACCCTAACCCTGTAACCGGTGTGATAAGGTGGGTCCCTGTTACAGGGCACCTTTCTTGCTCTCCCCTGTCTATGAGCTAGTGACATTCAAATGGTGGAGGAAGAACAGCCTGCCCTTGAGGGGTCTTGTGTGGCTAGAATGGGTAGGGTCCATGAAGTTTCTGGACTTAGTGCAACTGCCATGGATAAACAGAGGCTTTTTGGTAATGGGAAGCCTTGAAGGGTGGAAGAATGAGCAGACATCCTAGTGGTGGAGGCATGGCGGTATATCAATTAGGATGGTTAGTGAAGTAATTAAAGCTCCAGAATCAGACAGACCTGGGTCAGGTCCAAGTTCTGTCACTCACTGATCACAAGAGCTTCTCTGAACATCTATTTTTTCCAGTATAAAATGAAGATAATATTATTTAAATCAGAGTTGTCTTAAAACGTCCACAATATGGTGCTTGTCAAACATTTGACTGCATAGTGCAGTCAAATAGTAAGCACTTAATAAAGACTACTGTTATTTTTATTACAATTCTGGGTATATGTAATGCTGGAGCCCAAAATGAAAGGACTGTACTTAATGAGATAACCTCTCAGTGAATCTGGGTGGAAGGAAAGGTAGGGTGTATGAAAGTTTGCCAAATGGAAAAGATGAAATTGTTCAGTGGATGAGAACTTTATTTCTCAAGATAGATCATTAAACAATATGCAGTGTCAAAGAATCTGATGATCAGGTTGATTATCTTACTCTCCTATAATAGTGGGTCTGGAAATTCAGGATGATTTAACTTTTCCTTTGTTGACAGGAGCAAAGTGTTTAGAAAAAGGAGCTGGGGGACAGCACTGTCACTTTCACACCTCATTTAGACACCCAACCCTGCTTACTTACGTAGTCTGCTGAATTCTGATGACAGAGTTGTATTCTTACAATAGACACCATTGGACAGATGTAGACACACTACAGTAGTTTCCAAGTAGGAGACAAAGATCACTCAGAAGTGGAAACTTTCTTGAGTTTACTCCTCTGATGAAGGGCCTTTCCTCTGCAGCAATGTGAGTCTCCATGCAAGGGAAGGGTCTCTTTCCTCCTGTCTCTTTATAACCTCTATCTCAACCCCTCTGAGGGCCTTCAAAGGGAAACAGCCTGCTCAGTGGTTGTAGTACTTTTCCTGCAGGTATGGAGGATAGATTATATGATTTAAAACACAGCCCTTCCCTGACCCAACTTAATCCCTGCACACAATTTCCTGGAGCCTGATCAAGGCTCCTGATGATTGCTGGCCCCAGGGATTTGTTCCTTCTGAAACTATCCTCTTCGATTTTTTTTTTTTTTTAACCCTGAGAGCTTTTGGCCTACTTTTTGTTGTTCACATTTTACACATTGTTGGGAGAGGGGAATATCTGACTCTCTACTTCTCTATCTGATGAGTAAGTAGTTAATAGCCCAGCTTAGTTTTTCTTCTTCAGCAATTCCTTAGCAATTTGGGGTCTTTTTTGGTTCCATATAAATTTTAGGATTGTTTGTTCCAACGCTTTGAAGAATCTTGGTGGGATTTTGATCGGAATGGCATTGAAAGTATAGATTGCTCTGGGCAGTATAAACATTTTGACAATGTTTATTCTTCCGATCTATGAGCATGGAATGGTCTTCCATCTTTTTGTGTCTTCTTCAATTTCTTTCATGAGTGTTCTGTAGTTCCTCGAGTACAGATCCTTGACTTCTTTGGGTAATTCAGGGAGAGAAACAAGACATGAGAGACTTCAGACACAGAAACAAACTGAGGGACTTGGAGGGAGGTGGGGGAGGGATGGGGGAGCCTGGTAGTGGGTACTGAGGGCACCTATTGCATGGAGCACTGGGTGTGGCGAATGGGCAATGAATCTTGGAACACTGAAAAAATTTTAAGAAATGTAAAAATAAATAAATTAATTAATTTTAAAAAAAGTTAATAGCCCAGACTCTGGAACCAGACTGTCAGAGACTGAATCATAGGTCTACTACTTCCTATGTGACCTTGAACAAGTTGCTTAATTTCTATGTGCCTCAGTCATCATCTGTGAAATGGAATATAATAACAACAATCTCATGGAGTTTTTTGAGGATTAACTTAGTTCAAAAACACAACATGCTTAAAATAGTGCTTCATGCATAGAACTTAAAAAAAAAGATTTATTTATTTATTTGTTTGTTTGTTTGTTTGTTTGTTTTTAGAGAAAGCCTGAACATGCAGAGGGAGGGGAGCTCCAGGAGAAGAAGAGAGAAACTTTAACAGACTCCATGCTCAGCATGACCCCAATGGGAGGCTTGATCTCATGACCTGGAGATCATGACCTGAGTTAAGACTAAGAGAGTCAGATGCTTAACTGACAGCACCACCCAGGTACCCCTGGAACTATTGACATTTTTGTATTATTTATTTTAGCATCCAGTACTGGAATACTGGAATGCCTCCTGGGAAAAGGAGCAGGTGAAGCTTAATAAGTTCTTTTAAGGTAGATGAGATCTTCAAGTTGTGGGTATTCATAAATGCCAAACTATCATGAACGAGAGTGTCAGCTTTCCGTGAGATAGGAACATGATTTACCAATTTTGCTCCTTATATGGAATGAGAGATGAGTAATGAGATGAAAGAAAGGAGGAACGGGAGGGAGAAGTTAGTGAACTGGAGACAGGCTGACATGGGTGTGATGAAAGGTTTGTGAAATGCCTTGGTAGTGAGGTGGCTGGAAGATATTTCTTGATATGACATTCTGTTCTACTGACAGTTGTTTTCATGGTGGTGATAGAGATTTCTTCTCTGGGGTCTCTCTGCCTGGTATTGAGTATGGTCTATTTTTCTTATACATGTGTAAGTGGGTATTTAGACACTCAAAGAAATAGTTTTATCCTGTGCCCCACCCCTCTCCAAGCTGGATCTTTATGGAATAGGATGGAGACACCCATCTAGAAACAGACCCTCAGAGGCAAAAGCCTCCAGGGTTCCTGGGAATTTGTTGAAGTATTAGAGAAGGTTTTGGGTGGGTGTCTACAGGTTGCAGAGTGAGGGAAGGTATGAAGCCAGTTTTGCTGAGCTCTCAAAGGTGAGGAAGACCCCTGTTGAGATCTCTACCAACATTCCTTGAGAAACATTAGGTGATAGCCACTGAGAGAAGTCCACGAATGGAGCCTTATCACTAGTCCTGTGATATGGTTAATGCAGTGGCAGAACTAAGTTTCCAGCCTAGCAGGAGGTTAAGCGTGGTGTATGAAGAAGTCTGGGGGACTCTGCTCCCCTCCTTGAACTGTATCCCCCAACACTTGCCTTGAACAGCTCCCATATACTGAGGTTCCTCTGAGATCCTATAGCTAGTAGCATTTTACATACAAGCATATAGAAGGTACAGATGGGGGCACCTGGGTGGCTCATTTAGTTAAGCATCTTCCTTCAGCTCAGGTCATAATTTCAGGGTCCAGGGATGGAGCCCCATGTCTGGCTCCCTGTTCTGCAGGGAGTCTGCTTCTCCCCCTCTCTCTGTCCTTCCCTCTCCCCTCCCCTCCCAGCTCATGCTCACTCTCTCTCTCTCTCAAATAAATTAAAGATACAGATAGATAGATTCCTTCAAATAGATTTCATTTAGTCTTTCTAACAACCCCAAGATGTAGATCATGCTGCCATTTTGAAGAAAGGGATAGTGAAGAAAGATTTGTAATTACAGGTGTGAATGGGCTTTAAAGATTGATATGTCAAAATTTGATGGCTTTGCCATGTTGTACTTGTAGGTCCTTGAAAAAACCTCTTAACTTCTAGGAGCTTCAGTTTGCCTTAAACAAAGAGATTTTACAGGATCATGTAAGGATTATAACAAAATACTGATCTCTTGGAAAATACCAATAAAACAGTGTGTTGTTCTTTGGTTATTCCTTTGTAGATAATTTTTCACATCTGTAGACATTAAGTAACTACTAATTTAGAGATAAAAATTAAGTAAATTATCTTCTTAAACTAAGCCACCATAATCATGTTAACTCTTGCATATAGTTTACAATGAAGTCTTATGTTCCATGTGGAAAAATCTGCTTAATTTATCAGCTCTGCCAAGTTCTTATAAAAACAAACTAAAAAAAAGGTGGAAGAGGTAGCACGGGAAAAAAAAAAGGAAAGAAAGAAAAATATTCTTTATGTGGTCTTTTGCTGTTGACATTATATACTTCCTCTCCAACAGAGAGAACTAAAACCTTAAAACTGGATGGTGTATACTCTGAAGGAACCAGAGCTAGTCTGGAATTGGCTAGTTCTGAACGGCAAGGGTTAGGCCATTGCAGAATTTTGTATGGGCCAGTACAATCAGGGTCCTCTGGTTTATTATTCTCTTTTTAAAGTTCCAGATAATAAAGAAGAAAAACTTCCCCAACATGTTCTGGCTTGGGGCCTATGCCCCAGTCATGTTGTTGGAGCAATGGCGTACGTGTCCATCATCCAGATGCATACGCAAAGGATCGACTGCAACTTGGACTCTTGATTGAGAAACCTTCTGTGCTGCTGCAGATGAGTGTCTACTTCTTCCTTTTCCTTCCTCCTGAGGCGGAAATGGGGAGGCACTGAGGGCCTTACACAAGACTGATCTGGATGAAAAGATCTTTGTGAAGAGAGGCCATTTGTCAACTCCAGGGCCATTCTGGTGAATGATTTATCTATAGTCCTGATGCTGCTGACAGCAACTTTACATCCAAACCCACAGTCCCACATTCACCAAGCAATCTGTAAGCACATACTCGGTGCACACCTATGCTGACCTACTGCTTTGAGGGGCTTTCTCTAGGTTTCCAAGTGTTTCTTTTATTTGCATTTGAAGAATTTGGGAAGAGAGACGGTAACACACACACAAATAAAACAAAACCAAATATCACTTAAAAAGGGAGACTTTTTCAGGGAATTTAGCCAGTGTTCCAAAGAGCTGTGTTGATGAAATAAAACAGCTCAAGTGAAAACAAATTGAATTTGGAAAAAAAATTTACTCCACCCAGTGGCACTTGGAGCTTCCATTCTGAGTTACTTCTAATGTCCTGGAGCCACGTTTACTTTGCTGAACAGACTAAATCATTTAATTTGTCAGCTTTTCCTTCCCTCTGCCAGACCTCACTCAAGGAATGCTTCCAGGGCCATGGGAGCTCACCAAGGCCTTGGCCTGCCTGAGTCACTCCCTGGGGGCCACGTATCCACAGTGCAAGGTTTTGTGTCTTCATTCAAGGCTGCTCAAAGTCAGGGGAAAGTATTTCTGCTTCCATCCACAAGGTAGTTCAGAAGTATAGAATAATACTAATAGCTAGTATTTTATTGAGTATTCTTTGCGTATAGCAAGCAGCACATTGAGAGCCCTAAACCTGTTAATTCATGAATTCTACACCATCATGGATATGGGGAGCTAATATTCTTCTGGCTTTTCAGATGAGGTGCCTGAGGTTCAGAGAGTAAGCAACCTGATCAAGGTTATACCACAGTGTCAAGCTTTTAAACCAGGTAGTCTGTCTTTGAACTTGGCTTATAATACTCATTATAATAACACTGAATATCATTGCAATTTCCCACTAAGCAGCATACTCAGTACTGGGGTATGTGCAGGATGGAGGAGACACAGTGATGCACTGGCACAGGCCTTTGCTCAGACCAAGATGAAATTATAGAGAAAAAGCAAGCATAAAAGCAAGCATATGAACAAGCCACAGTGACTATGTGAGCAAAGCCTAGGGGTACAGAGAGGAATGAAAAATTAGCTTAATCTCTGGGTAAAGAAGGGACCCAATAAAGGAAAATCTGAAGAGAAGGTAACGCTTAGACAAGAACTGAAGGATAAAAAGAAGAGATCAGTGTCTCTGTCTCTGTGTCAAAAGCACAAAGGTATGAACCCGATGGTGTGGCAGTTAAGTACAAAGAGTATAGAGTTGCTATAGGGTCAGTTAGAAGGGAATAAGGCAGAGAATGTTAATGATCACCAATATCTAATTTTCCAGCTTCCTTCATACTTAAGGTGAAGCAATACTGTCATTTCATTTCAGGCCAAGAGAATAGGACAAGAATTGATAATACATGTCTTTCAGGTCTGGAGCATAAAACCTTTCCAGGGGCAATCCTTTCTCTCTTTGCCTATATTCTGGCAGTCAGAAAAAAACTCTGAGAATCCAGAGAAGGAGGGTAATCCATAAGACCAAAGGAAAAGAGGGTTCTGAATTACTGCCCAGAGCAATCACCCCTCTCTCAGCCTTCCCACATCATATGGAGGCATGGATAAGAAACAAATTCACTGTATTATTCTGCTAAAATTCTGGGATTTGTCCCAGCACTTGTCCTACCCTGACTAATCCTGGAGGTCAAAGGAGAACATCAGCCTAGTAGCTGAGAGCCTTGCTCACAGGGATGAAGAGTTTAGGATTTGCCTATAACATGATTGTGAGTTATGGGAAATTTTAAGCAAAGGAGTGGCTCAGATGTGTAGTTTAGGAAGTTTGTTCTGGATGCTGCATATTCAATGAGTTGGACTAGAGGCAAGATGGTAGGAATGAGAAGAGGTATGCATGGCTAGGGGTCTATCTGTGCAGCCCACTAGAGTGGACCTACCTCATATCATCTTCTATTTTTGTATACTATGGACATGGCACATGGAAAGCCTTGTAACATATTCGTGCGATATTATAAATGAATGAATGACTTCATCACTGCTAATTACTTTATGCCAGTCCCTGTGGTTGGTGTTGATACATGTCATCTCATTTAAATTCATGATTGCCATCTGCCATCTAATGGGTGAGGAAACAGAGACTGAGACACATTATGCTACTTTCCCAAAGACCTAGAGCCACTAAATTCTAGATCTGAGACTTGAACCCAGGCCTCTCTGGCTCCAGAGTTCACAATCCTTTCATCACACCCTGCTTGCCCAGTCATGTTCAAGTAGGGAGGAGGTTTTTGGGTTGAGTTTAACAATCCTCCTGGTAGAGAATCCCTTTCACCATATGCTATTTATGTGGTTTCTGCCTGGTATATATAGTGACAGGAAACAGCCCTAATTATCATGGGTTCAGTGAGGCTTAGAACCTTTTGGGTCCTCAGATATGGTGAGAAAGGCTTTCACTTTACACATGAGGGAAGTGTTGTCTAGAGAATGGGAAGGATTATTGGGCCTGCAATACATTGTTTCCTTTTCTTGGGGATGCCTTGCGGGAGAGAAATGTGAGCCAGTCAAATCTCCTTATAAATACGCTGAAAGGATTCCAGGGAAAAGCACAGGTGGTATTTCTTAGTGGCAGTCTTTACCTTTGGAGTACCTTTAACAGCATGTACCTTAGCACTCTAGGATTGCTTATGGTCAATAAACCCAAAATCTACAGATTCATGGAGCATGGCTTTCTGAAAAATGTCATATAATCCATGTAATTACTGGAGTATAAAATGGAGATGTTTCATGATGGGAAGGTTTGGCTTTCATGTAGGTAATGTACTTTTATACTTCTTTTAGAGATCTATCTGTGACCTCTGGGTCAGAGCAAGTCCTAACATGACAAGCAAGATTCCAGGAAGTAGCACAGGCAGTCCTGAGCTTCTCCATGCTTCCTTGTGCCTTGAGATTACTTATAGCTTTGAAATTACTCATAATGCTTGATACTTGGTACCATACTTGATTCTTCTGAGTCTAATATGAGAATCTAATGCTTGTGTTACTTCCAAAAGATACTGCTTTATTTAAGATAACATGATTTGGTAACAGAAGATCCAATCTCAGATCTCGTTTCCAAATCAGTTTAACGTTGAAATTTTCTTTGTTCATACATTTCCTCATCTTCTACATTTTCTTCTGTGGTTTAGGATGATGATGATGATGGTCACCACAAAGACAATGACAGCAATAGCAACTACCTTTTATTAAATATTTACTATATATAAGACATAATGCTATGCCCTATATAACAACAACACAAATATGTATAAACATCCACTATTCATTCAAGACAAGTATGTACAGAATTTGTATGAGGCTGAGCCTTATGAAACTTCTAATATTAAGCCTATAAAACAGCCATTTTGTATGGTTCAACTGAATACTGTATGCCAGGTAATGTAATCAAGTGGTCAAGGGAAGCTTCTCTGAAGATATTTTATCTGAACGACAAGAGGGAGCCTAGTATATACTACTGGAAGACTATCACAAGGGAATTTTCTACTGTAAGGCTCCTAGGAGGGAACCAGTTTGGGAACATGAGAAACTCGAAGAGTATTGTTATGGCTGGTGCAGAGTGAATGAGACAAAGAGGGAGAGAAGTCAAATTTGGACAAGTTGGCAGGAACCAAACCACTGGGCTTTGTAAGCAGGACTAAAGAGCTTAATTTTTATCCTAAATGGGCTTTGACTTGGAGTAGGAGAAGGAAATTAGATGTGATTTACATTGTTAAAGAGTCTCTCTAGCTGCCAAGTGAAGAAAGAGTTGTTAGGAGTGCAACGGGGATGATAAGGGGATATCGTATGATGCTCCTGTAATGGTCAGGTAAGAGCTAATGGTGACCTAGACTGGAGTGACAGCTCTGAGGATGGAGATAACTACTTGGGTGTGGGATTTATTTTGGTTGCTTCTGATAAGGAGATGTTCTCCTTGCTCCCAATAACCACATTACAAAAGCTCGTGTTGATGTTTCAGAGAATGTTTGCTAGCAATCTCTTAACTTGGAGAAAACTGTGGACACTGATGGGGTTGTACTCACTTCCTTTGATGTATGACTTACGAGTAAGATGTAATTACAAGTTAATTCTCTCCTTGGTCTCAGAGCAGGATTTGCTTTGGGTGGTGGCAGTATTTCACAGAAGGCATCTATAGCAGCCCTCTCAGCTAAGGTTCCTGTCTTCGGTATAGGGAAAGCCAGATACCAGAGGTCATATGCTCTTCTCCAGAAAATGAAACTGCTTCCCAGTCCAGAGATAATTAGAGAAAAGTCTCACGGCAGCAGTGAACAGAAAAGAAGGGCTATGATGGGCGGACTCTTGGCACTGCTGTTAAGGATACACAAGGGCTTGCCCAGTGACCAGGAGAGTAGGGGCCACTGAGGAAAACTGGCTGAGGATTAATTGAATGATGAGGAGGAGGAAGAGGAGGAGAGGAAAGGGAGATTGGAGTCTGGGACAGTGCCCGGGCTGCCTTTGTAGGCAAGTTCCCTAACAATGCATTCTGGGGAAAGGCAAGGGTTGATTGAAGCTTAATTCAGATTCTTTGAATGTGCCTTAAGGAGACAGACTAAGGAATGATCTGATGAAATGCAACGGGAAGCAAAACTTGGCAGGGGCACAGTGGCAAATGAGCTGAGAATATGGGGAGATATCCTGCCAAGACCCCGTTCCCCCCAGGACCACCCTCAGCGTATCCGGAGAAATCAATCAAATGGACGGGACTGGATGGCTCCCACAGAACAGCAGTGGGGGACCCCTGTGAGGGTTAGGGGTCTTCCTTTTACAAACAGGATTTGAGTCTCAACAGAGCATTAAGACGGGTCAGTGAAGACATAGGGGAGGCACTCAAAGTTTCTTAATATCCTGTGAGTGACTCAGCAGTGCCAGATGCTATGCCCATTCCTGGACTGCGCCCAGGGAATTATAGCCCTGCCTCCCAGTTTGTGTGAAGGCCCAGGAGCAGGGAACGTGACATGATTCCAATGTCCCACCACACTGGGGCAATTTGTGAGAACCTTGTAAAGAGTTCACAAAATTCATCAACTCTAAACATTCCCTGTCCTTGCTCTTGAACAGCCCACATATCCCAGTGCTGTCTCCTTCTTCTCTTAGATGTTCATAGTACTCTTCTCTGAAAGTCAAGTTTGATGTATTTGTGCCTTCACTCAGGAAATCAAATATCCATGAATGTCTCTGGATAGGCCACTCACAGGATCATCTGTCAAGGTTGTCGAAATTAAAAGCTGGAAATAACTTGGTATTGATGGACTCATTTCTGTATGTAAACTCCTGCTCCCCTCGTCAGTTTCATAAATAAATGTCTTTAAAATATCCAAAGTGCTTTACTCAACATAACTCTTCATCTCACTCTAATTTTGTGAAGTAGCTATCATTATCCCCGTATGACTGCTGAAGAAACAGATTCAGAGTGGGGAGATCTACCCAAAATCACATGATAAGTTTCCTGGAAAAGAAGGACCTGGAACCTGTGCCTCCTAGTCTCCACATTGATCACTCATCTCTATGCAATGCAGTCTTCACTATCTTCTTTTCTTATTCTGCCCTGTCAATGGGTAAAATAGAACAATATAATATTCCCTATTCCCAAGTACACATGCCTACACAAACATGGATACAGCCTCTAGTCAACTTTCCTTTAGCTCAGCTGAGACAAACTCTCATCTGGAAAAAATTTGTTTCTTAACATTTCCAGTCTCATTGACTGCCCCCTCCAACCTAATATTTTATTTTTTGATCCAAAAACTCTATCCCAAATACTCATAATGATTAAAAAGAACCACACATACAAAAAATTGTTATTTCACACTACCGTCTATTCCTTTGCTCATACTCTTTTCTCTATTCCAATTGCCCTCTTCAACCTTTGACAGAGAAACTTCTGGAAATAGGTAACATCCTTCAGGAAACATCCTTCAAGCCTCAGGAATGTACCCTTGACTTCTAACTAGGATGAATGGGTCATCTCCATTCCCATAGCCCCACTCTCTCCCCCCTCACCACAGCACTCACCAGACTATACTATTAATGCCTATGCACATGCCTTCCCTCTTCCTCTGGCCCAGAAGCCCCTTGTGGGCAAGGACTTCCTATCTTCAGCATTTAACACAGATCTTAACCCTTCACAGCAAGTACTCAGGAAATATTTCTTACCCTGATCAGAAATCACAAAATTATTTACACTTCCAGACAACTAGTTTTAATAATTAAACAACCATTTTCTTGCTTCCAGAAATAATTTCATTGGCATTTTCTTATAACTTTACATATAATAAAATATAGAGTTCTGAACTATTGAATTAGACGAGTTTCGACTTTTGCATATATCTGAGTAATCACCACCTCAGACAAATTATAGACTATTTTCCACCTGTTTTCTTGATTCCAGCCCAGAGAAAAAGTCTTCTAAACACCTTGGCCAAGGCTAAGAACTCCAGTTTTAAATCAACGTCTGAATGTAAGCTGTGCTCTACAAGTACAAACCTTGGCCTAAGGGACCATGATGGCTAGAGCCAACTGGCAGGATCATGGTGAATGATGCAATGCATGGCATTACTCTTCTGAATAGAAATGGCACTCTTGGTGATATATAGTTAACTGAATAACATTTTATGTCCCTCTCATTAATGGTCACTGGTCAGTGAAAACCCTCTTCTCTCCTGGTCTAAGCAGAGAAGTTTCAAGGAATCCAAGTCAGCCAGGGACAGATAATTGAGCTCAGGGTCCTAAATAATCCTTGGGCCTGTGGCCTGGTTTTCATTTGGTCCTAGAGGATATCTTTTCCTTCCATTGGTTGTGAGCCAATTTTTTTTTCCTGCTGATTTATGACCTCCAATAAATTAAGAGACCTTTCAACTGGGAACTCCACATCCCAAAGGCATGAATCTTCCATAACTAATTCCTCCCTGAGGAATCCAGAATTAACTCTCAATTATATACTGTGATAAAGATGCATTGTGGCTGAAATGATATAAATGCACTTATAGTCAAATTGGAAATGCCAAACCAAGTTACAGGAAGAAAACAGTTGGTTTTATGTCCCAGAAGTATGAAAGCTTTGTCTGCTCTGGGCAGAGGAAGGGGTCTCATCATGTCTTTAGCTACAGTAAATACTGGTTTATTAAATACCTCTGATGAGATACAGCTATAGGGCCATGGGAATACATTGTCTCCTCTCAAATCACTCACACCTAGTGGTGAAGACAGACACATCTATAACTATACTACAAGCTAATATTTCCCACCTGTTTGGAGATTATTTTTTACCAATATTTTAGTGACTTAGGCATCTAAAGTTATAATAAAATGTAAAAAGGCACTAAATCACAATTTTTACTAAGTTTGGTACTATATGTCTTCAATTCATTTCTCCTTTTCTTCAAACATTCATCAAGTATTGCTAGGTGCCAGATATTGTGCCAGGGACCAGGAATAATGTCATAAAGAAGAAATGATCCTTTACCCTCAAGGGTTCAAAGCTGTGGTAGGTAAGGATTTGTGGACTGTGCTCCCACCAATTGTACACTAGGTGGATATAGTGTGGAGTAAAACAGAGATTCAAAATTTGAGGTAGAAAATTTATTTATGGATTCTGTCTTAAGATAATCTTTTTTCCTTACTGAGAAAGGAAAATGGGTTATAGTATAAAAGGTTCAGAACTAGGAGTCAGGAGGTCTAGTGTCTGCTCCTAGACCCTCTTCCCATAATTGGCAATTCTATCAAGTCATTTAAACTGTTAGCTATAGTTTCTTTATATGTATAGTGGGGACAATGCTTACCTTGCAAACTGAAGTTTGTGTGTGTACATTTGATAAGAATCACTCAATGCACAATTCATTCTTCTATACACTCAACACTCATTCCTTCCTTCTAAATATTCAGTCAGTCCATATAATAATTTATGTGGTTTTTTTGTGACTGCTCTAACAAATTACCACAAACTTGGTGACCTTAATGGAAAATTATTCTCTCACAGTTCTGGAGGCTAGAAGTCTAATATTGTTTCCCTGGGCTGAAATTAGCAATCTAGAGGCTCTAGGAGACAATCTGTCCCTTGCCTCTCCTAGCTTCTGGTAGCTACTGGCATTCCTTGGCTTGTGGCCATATCACACTCCAAGCTATGCTTCCACGGTCCCACTGCTTCTGTTTGTAAGCTCCTTCAGCCTCCCTCTTACAAGGACACTTGTGACTGCATTTAGGGCCCACCTAAATAATACAGATAATTTCTCTATCTCAAGGCCCTTAATTTAATCACATGTGCAAAACTTATTTTTGCCATATTAGGTAACATTTACAGGTTCCAAGTATAAGGAAATCTTTAATAGGGCTACTATTCAGGTCATTGCATCCTATATTCATGTGTTTACCTGGCACTTTGAAAGCTAATGGAACATATGGATTAAGACTATGGGATCTGGAGTCAGACAGACCTATTCCTGAATACTGTCTCTGCCACTTCCTAGTTATGACCTTGCATAAGCAACTTCTACTATAATAATATGTTTCACATGAGATTATTCATATAAATTATTAAGCACAGTTAGTTCAGGGTATTAAATAAGTACTAAACAGAAGTCAGCAATGATCAATATGAGGCATTCATAGCCCAGCGTTGGAAGTTCTTATTTCTTCCCTTAGAAAACTTAAGATCTGGTGGAGAAAATGTGAAATACATAGTTTCAGTGAAGTTCAATAGCTGCTATTAGCAAGGGAAGGTCAAGGCTGTGGGAACCCAGGATTAGGTCTTATAACCTGAATGAAAAGAAGTAGATAGTGTCTGGGAATCTTGGCAGATAAGAAGTAGTTAACTCGAAGGAAAAGAATCCAGGGAGAGTACGTGTGTACAATAAAAAGTGGCATGACAGAGCACGAGGGTTACTAAGGAGTAACATGCAGTTTGGGCAGCATCTGGAAGTTGCCAGTGGCTGGTCCACACAGGGCTGCTGGTGCCAGGCAGGATCTGTTTCCCAGGCATGGAGCCTGTGCAGTTGCACACATACTGCACTCAAAAAGACTTTGTGCCTTCTTGAACGCCTTGCTGCTGCTGTCTTAAAATTCCTGATAATCTTTTTTTTTTTTGTTTTTTTTTGTTTTTTTTTTTTTTGTTTAAAGATTTTATTTATTTATTTGACAGAGAGAAACACAGCCAGAGAGGGGACACAAGCAGGGGGAGTGAGAGAGGGAGAAGCAGGCTTCCCGCTGAGCAGGGAGCCCGATGTGGGACTCGATCCCGGGTCTCCGGGATCATGACCTGAGCCGAAGGCAGTCGCTTA
The DNA here is from genome assembly GCA_004023965.1 of Spilogale gracilis. Classification (NCBI taxonomy): domain Eukaryota; kingdom Metazoa; phylum Chordata; class Mammalia; order Carnivora; family Mephitidae; genus Spilogale; species Spilogale gracilis. The sequence continues at coordinate 15,775 of PITA01003057.1, read as the reverse complement.
ACCAACTGAGCCACCCAGGCGCCCCAGCTGATAATCTTTTTTAACAAGGGGTTCTGCATATGCATTTTGCACTGGGCCCTGCAAATCCTGTAGCCAGTCCCAGTGGCAAGGAAATGATTTTAGATTTTTCCTTAAGGACAAGAGCTTCCTATTAAAGACTTTTAAACAGAGGTGAACATGCTCAGACTTGAGTTTTAGAAGCATCAGTCACAAGTTGTTTCTGGGGAGACTGGTGCATGGGACATCAGCGGAAAAGGTGGTGTAACAACTGAGGTTGGAGGGTCTGGCCTGTGGCAGAAAGAAGAGTTATAGGAAGGAGGCAACATCAGATGTGAGATATTTAGTGGCAAGAAGCAGTGATAGTTGGGTGCCAAATGGAAAGAGGAGAGAGAAGATCAGGATAACTCCCATATTTTTATCCCAAATGCTGAATGAAAGCAAAGCCACTGATGAGACAGGGAACCCAGGTACTGAGTGGTGGCAAATTCTAGAAAGAATAATCCTCTTGGGTTGGAAAGGAGAGTGAAATTCTCCTCTTTCTCCTCTCCCTCACCTCCCTTCTCCTTGTCCTTTCCCCTTCTACCCCCACCCTCTTTCCTTTTCCTCTTCATGGACCTGGAAATATGGGTTACAACCCAATAGGAAAGAGTGAGGCAGATTTCAGACTTTACAGAAATTGTCTTTTCCTGTCTGTTCCCCAAACAGCTTTCAAGGCGCCAAAAGCTATCCTACCTAGGTGGTCTTCTTTCTGCCAAACGGATCCCTCTTTCTGGAAGGTTTTTGTCTAACTATCCTTACGTTAGGAAAGTCTTCACAATTTAAAAGCATTGCCTCTGAGCTCCAGGGACACGGAGATACACACACACACATGCATAGTGTATTCTCCATTACACACCTCCCTGATTCCTGCCTTATCCATCTTTTTAGCACTATCATGACTGTAATAAAATATTTTCATGATTATTTGTGCAATGCCCTTCTCTCCCATTAATTTATAAGCACCAAGTCACAAGAACCATGACTTCTTTGCTCACTGTGGCATCTCTTGAATTTGTTGGAGCCTGGAAAATAATAAGTGATAAATGAATATTTTCTGAAGGAAGTACTATAAACGAATGAATGAATAATGAATGAATGCTGTTGATTACAATGATGGCATAAGGGGATACCTCCAAGCGCACAGAGGCATAAGGCAAATCTCAGGTGGGGAGCCTGTGCATCCAAACCATGAATAATGGGTCTCTAGTTACAAAGACCTAAGAATAGCAGCTCTAATAGCGGAATATAATAATGAGAATTACTTACTGGTCAACAGTTTACAGTTTATAAACTATTTGCACTTGGATTATCTCATATACTCCACAAGCAACACTGAATCAGAGGAAATACTGTTCTCAATTGGAAATGAGAAAAGGAGTCAGGGCGATGGTATAACAGAGATGAAGGGGCGGGATTAGTCTTGAAAGCCAGACGTGTTTGGCTCTGAAGCCTGTGCTTTCTTCACACCTTAATGCTTCTAAAGGAAATAGACCATTATAGAGCATGTCAGGCTCTGGCTCTGCACTTGAACTACAGAGGTATACCTGCCTCCTCTCAGTGAGAGGTAAATGGCAAATAGGCAGGATAGGCTCATAGCCAGTGTGCAAGGAGTGGGAAGCTGGGGATGACTGAGTCAGCTCTGGGGTTGGCTTGGTGTCTGGGACCAGGACATTGAGCCGGCAGGGGCAGTGGCTTCCTGAGAGACAGGGCTAATACCTGGCATGCCGCCGAGGTGGTAGAGTACTTGGGGAATGATCTCAGAGCCAGACAGGGAGGGCCCTGGCCATGCTGGCTCACTGCTGACAGTCACAGCTCCTGGCCTGCCCACTAACGGTGGAGAAGGGTCGTAGCTGCCCTCCATCCTCAATCCTTCCATTACCCTGGCCTTCCTGGCTATTCATCTTCTGTTTCTTAGCACCTTCTCTTCCTGGACACCCATCAGACCTCATTCTCTGGCCTAAGTTCTGATTAAAGAAATAACTGACAAGGACTGACAGTGATGGTCCTGCAGAGGAGAAGAAAAGGGAACTGTGTGTACTAAGAAGAGATTATGTTGCATGGAAAAGTCACACTGACCCCAACAAGTGAAGCCCCGCTTGTGGGGTGCCATTCGGTGTGGTTGTATTTTTTTTTAAGGCTTTATTTATTTATTTGACAGAGAAAAACACAGCTAGAGAGGGAGCACAAGCAGGGGGAGTGAGAGAGGGAGAAGAAGCAGGCTTCCCGCCGAGCAGGGAGCCTGATGCGGGGCTCAATCCCAGGTCGAGGCAGTTGCTTAACCAACTAAGCCACCCAGGTACCCCGGTGTGGTTGTATTTTTATGAATATGTGGATATTTGGGGTGAAGTGATGAGCTATGTCACAGAGAAAGATAATTTCTTCATTCATTTTGGAGTAAGGGAAAGACTATGTCTTTGAAGGCGGCCATGATTTGGTGTATTTCTGTACTCTACCATTTAAAGGAACCATGGCAAATTACTCTATCACCTTGAGGCTCATCTTCCACCCCACATTAATAGCTGGTCTACGACATGATTGTATGAATTCATTCAGAGAATATATGGAAAGCGGTTGACCTAGCATTTGCTATAAGACGGCTTTTTGCTAAAACCAAGCTGTTTGTATGATCTTTTATTTGACACATATTTACTCTGATCTACTGGACACTAGGTGGAGAACATACAAATAAGACACTGAGCTTGCTCTCAGGACCTAGTTTAGGAGAGGAGACAGATAAAGAAAACAGTATCCAATGGGTTAGAAGCACTAATTGAGGTAGAAAAATCACAAAGAACTTTGGGACCACAGAAGAGAATGAAACTGTTTCTGAACTGCATAAGGCCACAGAGATATCCAGGGACTTGGTCAATATGAGCGCTTCCTTGCAATGTTCATTTACCAACCCGATGTGAAGATATTTTGCAGACTTTGGTTCAGGTTGGGGAGAGAGCTTGGGATACGTTGGGTGGTAAGAAATGAAGCAGTCAGAACATTTAAGATAATGGGCTTTGAAGTCAGCTGTCTGGGTCCAAATGTGCTTCATCGCTTTACTTACTAGTTGTGCCACCCAGGCATCTTATTTAGTATCTCTGGGTCTCCCTTTTGTTGTTTATACAAAAATGGTACTAGATACCATCTTCATAGAGCTGGCCCAAGGACAGGGGCACAATACTTAGTCAAGCAGCTGGTACCCAGTGAATGGTCCCTGTGTGTGTGTGTGTGTGTGTGTGTGTGTGTGTGTGTGTGACAGAAAGAGAGAGGAAAGAGAGAGAGAGAGGGAGAAAGAGACACGGTTTGTGCATGAGCTAGCATTTCCAGAGTACTTACTCTCCATAGTAGAAACTAAGCTAATTATTATGCATATATGATCATGTGAAATGGTTCTATTAAGCACATTTCACAGATGAGAAAAATGAAGTTTCAGAGAGGCTAAGTAATTTGTCTTAGGCCACATAGCTAGAAAGCAGGAGAGCCAGATTTGAGAACTGAACTAGATTGCTTGGTATAGAAACACCTATATATTAGTTGTCCTTCTAAGAACTAGTCAAGTGTAAGCTGCCCCTCTTGGTCTTGAGTCACTCCTTGTGGCTATCCAATTAACATGTGGCCAATCAGAATTAGACCCCCTGAGTCATAAAGTACCAAGAAACATAACAAGTTTCATCTCTTGGGGGGATGAAGGACCCCACCCAAAGCTTGCTCCAAAGACTTAAAGGAAAAGAAGGAAGGAGTAATGGTTTTACTCAAAAAGGTGATACATGTTTTTCCAGGGGCCAAAGAGGGGATAGAGAGAATGAGCATAATGGTTTTAAACTTTTTATTCAGTTTTTCATTGTTGCTTCAGGCCTGGGCAAGGGTATACTACTGGATCTTGCACAAAAATGAAAGAAAAAGAGGCGGCTCTAAACTGCAAGTCTAAGGGAAACCTTTTCCCTATGCCTAGTCACATGATGTGGCCTGCACATAGATAGCAGGCCAGATTCTACCGGTCTGGTTATCTCTGGAAAGGGGACTCTCTATGTGGAAGCTAAAGGGGTGAGGGAGAAGTGTGGGGAAGGATGGGCCTCAGCTCCGAAACGGTGGGGCTTGCTTTGCACAATGAGTTTCTTGCATTATTTTGCTCAAATTCCCAATGTCTGAATGGCACTGGGTACTATGCCTTGTGCTAGGCTCTGTAGGGGCCCCTGTGCCAGAGGAAAAGTGATTGACTCTAAGTGATATGATAACAGAGTTTGTTAGCAGTACGGAACCGACATAGAGAAGGGCAGGATAATCTAATTCTTGGGCAAAGTTCTCCTCATCTTCTTTTAAACAGAGCAGGGAATGCGTCCTCCAAAATGACCCTATTTCACTGAAAGAGGCCAGTGAATACAAAGATTCATAGCAAGGGGGAGTGAACTGGGGCACTGGTTTCTTAAGGATCATGTTGCCAAGTTCAAGCTTCCATTGTCTCTTCTCTTGTCACAGATGTAGCTCACATGCTCATTCCACCTTTTCTCTAGCTAGTTAGAAAATGTTTCACAAAATAAAGATGACTTATTTTTTCTTAAAGATTTTATTTATTTGACAGAGAGCCACCCAAGTGCCCCAATAAAGATGATTTAATAAAAAGAAACATTGTATCCTAGGCAAGAAATTTTTGGACAGAATAATGAGCATAAATCCTAGTAAATCTAATATATTCCAATATTAGTGCTACTACTAATAACAGTAATGATAAAACTAATATGGAATAAAAAGTTCAGGCTGGACTTTATTTAATAAATAAATAAAATCTTAATTTTTTTATAAATATTGAAATTCAGGAAAGCAAGGATTCAAGAGATACTATTTAGGGTGGAAGCATACAATTTTAAAAAGACAGTGGAATAGGGTCTGTTATTTATGGAGGAAAAGAAATTGGCCTTATTAATTTTATTTCCAGCAATAGTTTGTCTAATAAGTCTATATCCTCAAACATGCAGAATTCAATCTACAGCATGCAAAACCTTCCTTGGAATTATAAAAACAGACACTAGACAAAGAAATGCATGAAACAGAGAGATAAGAACTTAGAAGCAGAGAAGTCATAATAAAAAGGGTTGGTGGTGATCATTAATTCATTTAAATATATAATTAATATTAATGACGCTGAGTGTTAATATTACCTAGGAAAATAAAACGATTATAAAGCCTGATAATAAAAAAAAATATTTAGGGGCACCTGGGTGGCTCAGAGGGTTAAGCCTCTGCCTTCGACTTGGGTCATGATCTCAGGGTCCTGGGATTGAGTCCCACATGCTCCTCCCTCTCTCTGCCTGCCTCTCTGCCTACTTGTGATTTCTCTCTCTCTGTCAAATAAATAAATAAAATCTTAATTTTTTTATAAATATTGAAATTCAGGAAAGCAAGGATTCAAGAGATACTATTTAGGGTGGAAGCATACAATTTAAAAAAATGTCTCCAATATCAATGTTTTAAATAATGTCCCCCCTCCTTGAGGGGGGTTTGATAAATGGACTCTATTTTTGTAAAGAAACTCTAATTTAAAATTCAGGAGTTCCTTTAGTTTCTGCTACATTTAAGAAACTTGAAAATAATCCTCTCAGAGCACCAGTGTGGCTCAGTCAGTTAGGCATCTGCCTTTAGTTCAGGTCATGATCTTGGTGTCCTGAAATTGAGCCCCACATCAAGCTCCCTGTTCAGCAAGGAGTCTGCTTTTCCTTCTCCCTTTTTCTCTTCCCCCTGCTCAAGCTCTCTCTCTCACTCAAATAAATAAATAAATAAAATCTTTAAAAAAGAGAGAAATAATCCTCTATATTTTAAAATGAACTAAAATTGGAAGATTATAATTTCTCTAAGAAGTGACATGTGAGTTATGTCTGATTTCAAAAATGTATTTATCAGTGTCTTTTTTTCTTAATCAAAGTAGACATGCTAATGAAAGAGAAAACAATAATGTAAAATTAGGCTGAAATGAAAATCTACGAAAGTGAGAAGGATAAAGAAGAAAGAGATGCTGATCAGAAATTAGGAAAAATGAACTGTATGCCTTTAGACTACTCAACACAAGAATAAACCAATGTCCATAGCAAAGGAGAATTTTGTAGGAGATACCTGTTGCAATTGTGAGTTCTATAGAGCTAGTCAACTCTTTATAGGCCTCTTGCTATATATGCCCTTTGTACTCAAAATACAACAATTTCCTATACATTTTACCTTTGCTGAGGTCATCAGCAAGTCATTAGGACTACATTTGATGGAAACTGTCTTCTGTCTTCTGTAGTCTGTAACTAAAGAGAGCTACATTGCTCTTTCAAGAGTTCTATTCTTAGACTCTGATATTTGTCCATAATGACCATAATGATCATAAGCTCTGTGATGATAGGGATTGTGTTTCTGTATGTTTATTCATATTCCTTTAGAATCTTGCAATGTACCTAGAGTAGAGTAGTACTTAATATATCTTTGTTAATAGACTAAATCAGTGAATGATGCATACACGGACATTAAGCCCTATTCCCAAGGTTAGCTAGCAAGAGAGTTATAGAACTGGAACTTGATCCTTAGGTTCCCTAACTCCAAACTGCCTCTGCTCCCTGCTACATCATACTTGCTTTCCTAAGTTCTGGAGAAAGAAACAATAGAAATTCTAATCATGAAACATTTTGTCAAGTGTCAAGCGACACTTTGACAATCCACATTGAATGTGGACCTGCCATGGATGGATTATCCTTCTGATATGTTACAAGTTTGAAGAAAAAAAGGAAAAATATTAGAAGGGATTATGTCTGTAGATCCGAAAACATAAAAGATTATAATTTAAGTTCCTTAGCCACTCATACCACTTTGATAAAGGGCTCATGCATTGGAAAGAGCTCTCCATATACTCTCTACTCAGCTCTCAGCTTTGGTCTGCCAATCGGTGGGAGTGCTAAGATTCTATCCCCCTGATGGTACTGCCTCATTGCACAATTCCCAGGGGCACTATAAGACTTCAATGCAAAGGTGATTTTGGTATCTTGGAAGATTGCTTTCTGTAATGAGGTATTAAAATAGGACCTTTTGTGATTTGCTTTCAGAATATACGCTGCCAACTACTTCCACCTTCTAGAGTGTGATATTAGCTGACACATGCAGAATTTGGGGTCAAAGGTTATGTGACTACTAGCCCAATATTTACCTGGAGGGTATAAAAATTAGTGAAGAGAAGAGTTAAAAAGTTTTAATTGAAAAAAGCTGTTAGATATGTGGCTTTTTGAACATGGAGGGGAGATAAGAGCTCATTCCACCTCACTTCAGAAGAATTTTAAGAAGACTGAAATCTGTAGATTAACAAGTGCTGATGCCTAATGGAGGAAAATGGTGCCTGGTATATGTTCTGGTGGTAGATGAAGAGAGACAATTTTGTTGGGAAAGACCTGCCCTCTCAGAGTTCACTGACGTAAAGAATAGAGATGCTTCTAATGGATCAGATGGTGGTCACCATAAAAAGGGAAGCTAGAAGTCATCCTATAGACTTTCTCCAAAGGGACTTCTGGATGAGTGTTGGGACCCTAGTAAAGAGAGTCCCTGTGGGACTGCCGGAGGCCAAAGGGAAATTTGCAGATGGCCTATGTTTAAGGAACTGAATGAATGTGAGATATCCAAATGCACTAGAGGACTGTTTATAAAGAACTCGCAAGAATGCCACAACATACCAGCTTTGGGGCACCTGGGTGGCTCAGCTGGTTGGGCATCAGACTTTGGGTTTTGGCTCAGGTCATGGTCTCAGGGTCCTGGGATGGAGCTCTGCTTTGGGCTCCATGCTCAGCAGGGAGTCTGATGGAGATTCTCTCCCTTCTCCTCTGCCCCTCCCTCTACTTGCATACACGTGCTCTCTCTCTCTCTCTCTCTCTCTCTCAAATAAATAAGTATTTTAAAAAAGTATTGGCTTTGAACATCCACTGAACCTAGTCTCAGTTTTTATTTCCCATTATGCCCAAAGGAAACCAAGGTCAAGATTATAGTAGCATTAATAAAGGGAGACTATTCTTAGCCTTTGTCTCTCCTCAACCTTCCACTTCAATCCTCAGGAAGGGAAGAAGGAAAGAGAGAAAGGAAACTGTGAGCGCTGCACCTCATATAGGCCTGATATGGGGTAGGAAGAAACTTAAGTGAAAAATGAAGTTAAAATTGTGATAATTCCACAGGACTGATCATCATTAAACTGAACTGAACTGAATCACTGAACTGAATTGTTTGGGGGATGTTTTTTATTATCAAAGGGCAATCAGACAAACCATCGAGCCACCTCAATATTATAGCCAGTCACAGGAGAAGAACTGACATCCAGAATATGTCTGAATGGGGAAAAGAGGAGAATGCTGCCCTCCCCGCTGACCCTGCCTTGCCATGCCATTCAGAGTCCTGATCTTTCAACATCTTGGTTATGCTTTTATTGTTTGCAGAGGGAACTAGGGGATACAAAACTATGACTTGAATTTCATCTATTCTCTCAGTTCAACCCTACCCTACGCAAGATTCCCTCTAATATAATTAAAATAACTAGTATTAATTACAGACTGTTTGCTTCATTCAATATACTATGCCAAGTGATTTTTTTAAGATTTTATTTATTTATTTGACAGAGAGAAACACAGAGAGGGAACACAAGCAGGGCGAGTGAGAGAGGGAGAAGCAGGCTTCCTGACAAGGAGGGGAGCCCAATGTGGGGCCTGATCCTCAGACTCTGGGATCTTGACCTGAGCCGAAGGCAGATGCTAGACAACTGAGCCATCCAGGTGCCCCTATGCTAAGCGATTTTTGAAAATGAACTAACTTGATCTTGTTATTCACAACCTCAAGGAGGCAGGTATAATAGCCTCTTATTACAGATTAAGAAACTGGGGCTAAGATTGGGGAAGCACTTGTAACCAATACTGCATGAGATTTCAGTGAAATCTAGCCAACTCCAAGGTATATCTACTAACCAAGACTCTACTTCCCATCTCTTAAGCAGATGTTAAGAAGACACTTGTGATAAAAACTCTGTTAGTCTCTAATTAAACTCTGATGCCTGGGAAAGAACTAACTGTAAACAACTCATTCCAACTTAATTATGCCATTATGCCTTTGCTACAGGTAAACGGCAGACATCCACTCCTGAAATTCCTGCTCATTGCCATTAGTTCCGTCTTATAGCACCACATGAAATAAGTTTAATTACTTTAATACAGGAGAATCTTTGTGCTACAATGACCATATCTCTTTTAAATGCCTTTTTTCCAATTGAACCATCTTGGTAATTTCTAACAGGTGTCATTCTTTAACTTGTCCTTACATGATATTAGTTAAATATGGTTTCCCCGAAACTTTTTTCACTAAGAGACAGAGATAGTACTTTGCTCATTACACTGCACTGTAGACAATTTAAAAATCCCATATGCAATTAGGGATTAATAATAAATCCTCGTTGGTTGGATTGATGATTCCTCACCAGATCCTCCTCCAGTCTGGATTCTTTAATCTGGATTCCCCAAAGTTTGCTAACATATTTCTAAAGTCACTCTGATCAAATTAAATCTTGACTTTGCCCCTCAAGGGATTTCAGATCAATTTTGTTTTGCTGAGAACTGTGGCCTCATTTGAGTCATTTAAACAGTTCATGCATGCCTCTGTCTTCCCCTCAGTGACCTTTTGGTTCATCCCTGATACATTTGAGCTTGTTTGCTTTTTGACATTCCACTTTGAATATAATCCCATGACATCCAAGTAGAGCATTTTCTAGAAATTTAGAAACAGAAGGCAAGACTTCAGGGGGAAATGTTAATGATAGGGCAACTTTTTTTTATCATTCTTAACTTAGAGGTGGATCCATTTTAAGAGAATGTGTGAATACTGAAAGAAAAATAAGCAGAGAAGGATGACTAACCTTGGAAAGGGGGAAGGAGGCATGTGAACAAGAGATGAATAATAATCATTCTAGTTAATGACAACTACAAATTATTAAGTAATGACTACATTTCAGGCTCTGAAAACTGCTTTACCTACGTTATATGATATAATTCTAGACAAACCATTGAAAGGTGAATATTCTTTTCCTCATGTTGCTGAGGAAACCAAGACATGGAGATATTAAGTTACTTGCTACCAGTCTTATAGTGATTAGATTACAGAGGGAAGGGTCAAACTTAGAGTTTTTTTAATTTCAAAGTCTAGTGTGCCTTAACCACTGTGCTTTATTGCCTCCTAAGTCTGAAGGAATCTAATGAAGATGCTAAAAACAAATAAACAAAACCCCAAAAGTCTCTGACATGGAAGAGTGATTGAAGAGAATATAAAACTACTGGACTCAGGGAGGAGGTTGAAACTGGAGGCACAGCCATTGGAAGTTTGAGCAGTGTGGAGCAGAATGGTGGTCTTCACCTCACTGGGGGTGCTATAAGATGATATTACCACTTTTAATCTGAGAATAGGCCAGTGATTTTCAACTTGGGACAATTTTGTCCCCCAGAGGATATTTGGTAGTGTCTGGGGACATTTGTGGTTGTCCGGGTGCTGAGTGTAAGAGGAAAGGGATGCTGCTGGCACCTAGTGGGTAGAGGCCAGGGATGCTGCTAACCTTCCTGCAGTGCACAAGTCAGCCCAATCAATGTAATATAATTACAACAAATAATTACTTGGCCTAAAATGTCAAGAATGCTGAGCTTGAGAAATTGTGGAATGGGCTGAAGTTACTAATCTTTATTAAAATGGTATTTTATCTCTTTAACATTATGTAGCACTAGCATGTCTAGAGGGACTGAGCTTAGAGGTCATGAGAACACAAAGTAATGGGTTCACCATGCAGGAAGAAGCAGGGATGGAATATACTTTGGGGTGGGACTTAGAGCCTTGGAAGGAATGTGCTGAACATGAACGTGTCATTGTTAATGCGAAGTTCTAAGTTAAGACTCATGCCAGCCATCATTTGCATGGGTGGTTTTTGGGTCTAACTAGAAAGAACTGGCCTTTGTATCAATACTCAATGATTGTAGCAGATTAGCCTGTCTCCTGTGTTTTTGCTATTCCTTCCTTATAAAAAAAATCAATTTCCATTTTAAGTTTTAAAAGGAGGATCTGTTACCTTCTATATTTAGCATCATGAAGGAGGAGAACTGCAAGGTTTGCTTTCCATAAATTTGCAAAAAGAAAGGTATTTTCCACACAACACACCCATTCCATGGTTTTCCACTGACAGCTGCATATATGGATATCCTGCCATATATCTCTGGAGAGTAGGAGAGCTGGGAAGTGTGGGCAGGCCCATGAATGGGGCCATTGACTTAGCTGTTCCTCGATGGGCAGGCACGATTGCTTTCAAGGGGACAGTTCTCTTGCTGTGACCACATAGCTGGGGGCACTGTCAGTGGATGAGCTTCATCCAATAATTCCTGTTGATTCATATTTGGGTCAATGATGTAGCGCCCAGCATCAGTTGTAGCCCCAGGCTCCAAAGGGCTACTTTCCAAGCTGGGACTCCTTATAATTGTGCCCTGTTAATGGAGGTGTGGGGAAAACCAGGGTGGGTCACTCCAGGCATGATTGAGAGAGGAGAGGAAAAAGAAGGAAGTGGTTTATAAGAATTATTGCTAGGGATTTTAGAAAAATAAAAGCCTGGTTTTAAGGGAGAGGTAAAGGAAATCTCAGCATCATGTCACTCCCATTACTCTTCAGATGAAGTTAAAATGGGCATGAACTGGTCTGTCTTGCTAGTCTCCTTTACTATTTTTATCTTCTCCAGCCAGACTGACCACCATCTTTAGTCCCTTTAATGCTCAAAGTCTTTGCAAATGCTATTCTCTTATCCTGAAAAGGTTTGTCCTCTGATCCTTCTCCTGGGTAACTCTTAGGATTTTTAATGTAATTGAAACGTAACTTCCTAACTTCCCAGACTAGGTCAAATTGCCACTCCAAGTTTCCATAGTAGCCTGATCTTTTTCACTGTGGTTATCCCAACTGCAATTCCATGGCTATGTTTCCTCCATTAGTCTACAAGCTATACAAGGGTTAGGACATATCTGCCATGGGCATCCCTATACATATCATTAGTACCTAGCCTAGTACCTGACCCACAGTAGCTATGATTGAATGTAATACTAAATAGTAGGTAATGGTGGAGAGAAGGAGCCAGAGGAAGAGCGGTGGAGGAAGGAAAGAATGGGAAAAAGAAAGAAAGAAGCAAGAATAAAACTCCACATCAAAGAAACAATATCAATTGTTAGGTTTAACTTCTGCAGTTACCCATAAGTAAATGGGAGAAATGGAGAAGGTTAAAATCTAGACCTCCTGAATCTCAAGCCAATAAAATAAACAGATAAACACAATAAATCCTGAAAGAGCATTCAGAAAGAGGTCAATTATCCTCGTACTTGGAGGGAGTATTGAGCTTATATCTCTATGTAAGCAAATTCCTTGAGATATCCTATCAAGTAGCCATATGCCCTGTCTCCCGCCATTACGGAGATAATGACTAGGGTCATTAGTATTTATCAAGTAGGAACTCAAAGATTGCATAGAGCACATCAAATACATTTTCTCATTCCATCCCCAGAAACCACACACTGAAATAAGGATTGTTTCCCTGTGGTGCTGTTAGGGGAAATTGAGACTCAGAATCTCAAGGTGTATTAGAAAAAAAGCACACTGCCCTGGGTACCTGGAGGCCTCATTATTTATTCACTCTCTGATCCCATGCCTAACTGATGTCTTCTACTAATACTTCAGTTGTTACTTTCTTAGTGGGGGGTTCTCCTTACTTCCCTTGCTGGGTCAAACCCTCTCTTGTGGGTTTCCATCTCACCTTCCTTGTACCTCTCATAATTCTAGCTAGGTTTTTTTGAGTGATTAGTTGACAACAATCTGGAGGCAAGACACAGGTCTGGAATGGATTGGCCTTGTTTCCCCAGCCCCTAAATAGTCCTCAGCACATAAAATGTTGCCAGTAAGAATAGTTCTAACCAAATGCCTTAGATCCTTCTATAGTGCACTTACTGTGTTTTGGGCCCTGTACTGGTCTCCCTAGATACAGAGAAAGTATGTGCATGGCTACTGCTTTAAAGTAACCCACAGTCACTTGGGAGGAAAAGTGCTATTAGAAGGAAAGATTGAGAGAGAGAAATGAAATAGGTAAAGAGCCTTTGGGAAATGTTTTCTAGAGAGAAAACTTGATGAGAGCCCTCAAAGGTAAGAAAGAGTTTTCAGGTATGCAGGGGTCAGATGCAGTCAGGGAGAAGGAAATGCAGATATAAGGAGCAATATGAGCAGAGGAAAAAGAGAAGGAAGTATGGACATACATGTTTGGCAAGCTTAAACAGACTGCCTTGCCTGGCACAGAACTGGTTAAGAGCATTGACTAGGAAAGGACTTGAGAGGTTGGACGTGGGCTACCTCATGAAGTAGTTTTAATGCTTGCTGTGAGGGTTTGAACTCTTTACTGTAGGTGATGGCAAACACATGCTGATGGTGAAGCCCAGCTGGAAGAATACTGAATCATTCTTCCGTTCTTTGAATACACATTCGCTGGGTATTGATACCACAACATGCCCTGTGCTACTATACTGAAGAATGTGGGTAGAAATTAGAAATTAAGAAGACAGATCCCCTCCTCCGCAAAGACTGCAATTTATTAAATACATAACAGAAGTCAGGCCCTGACCTCTACTTTGCCTTTTGAGATGCGGATGCAAAAATGAAATGACTTGAGAGCAATCACAAAGTCCTCTCCCACACAGCATTCCCAGAGCAACCTGGTAGTGACAGACTGAGCAATGGTGTGAGGCAACGAGGATGGAGGGACTGCCATAAGGAGAAGCTATGTAACTCTCAGGAGAAGAGCTCCTAGAGAAAGTGTGTCACAGTATCAATTTTGTAGCACCAAGAGAAGAATGCATATATTTTTCTGCTCTTAAATATCTGCTGCAATTTTTTTTTCAAAACTCTGGCTTAAAAAGATTCTCCATCTATGACATCAGATGGCTGCCCAAATCCTCTCCTTAGCTAATCTTTACTGGGCACCTACTTTTTGCCTGGCATTTCCATAAGCATTTACTTATACTACCCCATTTAACCTACTAACATGTAAGATCAGTTTTAGAAACACCATTTTACAGATTGGAAAGCTGTAAAAAGGCTAGGAAGTGGTCCAGCACAAAATGTGTCTCCAAAAAATGTTCTGCAACAAAATCTAAGAATTTTCCAATACATCATGTTGCATAACATACATTTTAGTTTGGATTTAAGCATATCAAAATTGCCATTATTAAAAATCACTGAGTGTTAGCAAAGAAATCACCCAGTAGTTATTATCCCACGAGTATCCATTACTCCCCATGAAGTCAGTGGAGTTCATGCAAACCCAACCCTCATTTCTGAGACCCAAAGAAAATCAGCACTGGCCCAAGGTGATAGTGTGTTGGTAGCAAAGCCTGGATGGGAATGCATGTTTATATTCCTGTTACCCTGATAATGACAGGAATCATTAAAACTTATAGTTTCTAATGCTCAAAGTAAATGTTTGCTTCCCATCTCACTTTTCCCTTACAGAAAGGTATGTTGGAAAGGGTGTGGGTTTTGAAGCCAGCTGGATCTTGGTTGAGGTCCAAGCTCGACCACTGACCTACTTGGTGACTGTGATCGATTTCCTCCTTGGGTTCAATGTCCTGTGAAATGAGGTGAACAGTATCATTCTAGCAGTTGTAATGAGTAAAAATAGTTAGCACATGTAGAGCACAGAGAGCACAGTGTCCAGCACATAATATAGTTTCATACATGTTAGTTCTCCAGCTTCCTTTGCCAGAAGATGGAAGGAAGGGACAGCTGCCAGTATCACCTGGATACTCAAGGGCATAAAACTCTCAAAGGATGTGAACTTTATTTGCTCCCGCTCCCAACCAGGGTTTAACTTTTATCTCTGTGACTGTGCCTTCAAGGTGGGGGTGCGGAGAACTGGTTGGAAACACTTTCTTAGATTAAAAAGACCAGCTGGGATTCAAAGAATGCCTCTCTGGAGTCTTCATGTCAGTATGCCCTTACAGTCACCAGTTGAGAACGCAGTTACTGCTCTGGGTTGATACAGTAAATCCATTATTCATCTGCCCATAAAAATGTCCTTCATTGTCAGTGCTGATGTGTTAGTTTTATTATATGAGGAAAGACTCTAGGTTGAGGCCACTATCTTGTCTCATCTCAAAGAGAGGGTCCTTTCTTAGAAATGGCAGGAATGGGCTATGACTCTTCATGGAAGGACACTTTGCTGAAATAGTGGTGCTTTGTAAGTCCCCAAGTACCCAAGGGAATGGCTGAATTTCCAAAGGGGGATTTGGCTAATGGAATTTCTGACAGATGGATCCCTTCAATGGCAACTCTGGCCTCACTAAAGATTCAGGAACAGAACAAAACAAGTTTTCCATTTTGAGACTAAGAACCATTCCCTCCTCTCTTCCCCTTTCCCTTCATATTTATTTATTTATTTTTTAATTTTATTATGGCTATATAGTAAGAAAGTAAGAAAAGTCAGAAAGACATGCACCTACATTCTATATTTCCAGTGGAAGAGAATAAGATTCAGACACTTCTCCACATGTTTCTAACCCTACAGCTTTCTAGAATTATGTAATTTTTTTTCAAAATTTGAGAAGTCTCCTTGACCAAATGTTTTCAATATATAGATACAAGCAATATCCTTCTGGCTTTTTGTCTTTTCACTTCACGCTAAACGCCCACTTTTTTTTTTTTT
>PITA01003056.1:126603-146926 GCA_004023965.1 Spilogale gracilis | reverse complement strand
TCTTTCTATGAAGCCAGCATCACTCTAATCCCCAAACCAGACAAAGACCCCATCAAAAAGGAGAACTTCAGACCAATATCGCTGATGAATACGGATGCCAAGATTCTCAACAAGATCCTTGCTAATAGGATCCAACAATACATTAAAAAGATTATCCACCATGACCAGGTGGGTTTTATCCCAGGGATGCAGGGGTGGTCTAACACTCGCAAAACAATCAACATGATAGAACAAATCAAAAAGAGAGAAAAACCACATGGTACTCTCAATAGATGCAGAAAAGGCATTTGACAAAATACAACATCTGTTCCTGATCAAAACTCTTCAAAGTATAGGGATAGAGGGAACATTTCTCAACCTCATAAAAGTTATCTATGAAAAACCCACAGCGAATATCATCCTCCATGGGGAAAAACTGACAGCCTTTCCTCTGAGATAAGGAACAAGGCAAGGATGCCCACTCTCACCACTACTATTCAACATAGTGTTAGAAGTCCTAGCAACAGCAATCAGACAACAGAAAGAAATAAAACGTATCCAGCTTGGCAAAGAGGAAGTCAAAATCTCTCTTTGCAGATGACATGATACTATCTGTGGAAAATCCAAAAGACTCTACCCCCAAAGTACTAGATCTCATACAACAATTTGGTAATGTGGCAGGATACAAAATCAATGCGCAGAAATCAGTTGCATTCTTATACAGTAACAACGAAAAAATAGAAAGGGAAATCAGAGAATCGATTCCATTTATTATAGCACCAAAATCTATAAGATACTTAGGAATAAACCTAACCAAAGAAGTCAAGGATCTGTACTCGAGGAACTGCAGAGCACTCATGAAAGAAATTGAAGAAGACACAAAAAGATGGAAGAGCATTCCATGCTCATGGATCGGAAGAATAAACATTGTCAAAATGTCTATACTGCCCAGAGCAATCTAGACTTTCAATGCCATTCCGATCAAAATTCCAGCAACATTCTTCAAAACGTTAGAACAAACAATCCTAAAATTTATATGGAACCAAAAAAGACCCCGAATCGCAAAGGAATTGCTGAAGAAGAAAAGCAAAGCTGGGGGCATCTCATTACCTGACTTCAGGCTTTATTACAAAGCCATGATTACCAAGACAGCATGGTACTGGCACAAAAACAGAGAAATAGACCAATGGAACAGAGTAGAAAGCCCACATGTGGACCCACAAATCTATGGTAAAATCATCTTTGACAAAGTGGGAAAAAATATCCAGTGGAAAAAGGACAGTCTCTTCAATAAATGGTGCTGGGAAAATTGGACAGCTACATAGAGAAGAATGAAACTAGACCGTTCTCTTACACCACACACAAAGGCAAACTAGAAATGGATGAAAGACCTCAACGTGAGGCAGGAATCCATCAAAATCCTGGAAGAGAATATAGGCAGTAACCTCTTTGACATCGGCCATAGCAACTTCTTTCAAGACACATCTCCAAAGGCAAAGAGACAAAAGCGAAAATGAACTTCTGGGACTTCATCAAAATAAAAAGCTTCTGTACAGCAAAGGAAACAATCAACAAAACAAAGAGGCAATCCACAGAATGGGAGAAGATATTTGGAAATGACACTATAGACAAAGGGCTGGTATCCAAGTTCTATAAAGAACTACTCAAACTCAACACTCAAAAAGAAGATGAACACATCAAAAAATGGGCAAGAGATATGAAGATACACTTCTCTGTAGAAGATATACAAACGGCTAACAGACACATGAAAAAATGTTCAGCTCACTAGCTATCAGGGAAATTCAATCAAAACCACTCTAAGATACCATCTTACACCAGTCAGAATGGCCAAAATTAACAGGACAGAAAACAAGTGTCTTACACTGTTGGTGGGAATGTAAACTGTTGCAGCTGCTTTGGAAAACAGTGTGGAGATTCCTTAAAAAATTAAAGTAGAGCTACCCTATGACCTTGCAATTGCACTACTGGGCATTTACCCCAAAGATACGGATGTAGTGAAAAGAAGGGCCATATGCACCCCAATGTTCATCGCAGCAATGGCCACAATCGCCAAACTGTGGAAAGAGCCAAGGTGCCCATCAACAGATGAATGGATATAAAAGATGTGGTACGTATATACAATGGAATACTATGCCTCCATCAGAAAGGATGAATATCCAACTTTTGTAGCAACATGGCCTGGACTGGAAGAGATTATGCTGAGTGAAATAAGCCAAGTAGAGAAAGTCAAGTATCACATGGTTTCACTTACTTGCGGTGCATGAGGGGTAAACTGGAGGACAGTGTGAGAAGGAAAGTAAATGGGAACTAGGGTAATCTAGGGAGGGAAACAAAACAACAGAGACTTTGGACACAGAAACAAACTGAGGGACTTGGAGGGAGGGGGGTGGAGGGATGGGAGAGCCTGGTGGTGGGTACTGGGGACACCTAAAGCATGGAGCACTGGGTGTGGGAGTGGGGAATGAATCTTGGAACACTGGAAAAAAAATTTAGTAACAATTAAAAAAAATTGAAAAACGGGGGATGCCTGGGTGGATCAGTGTTTAAGCCTCTGCCTTAAGCTCAAGTCACGCTCCCGGGATCCCAGGATCGAGACTCGCTTTGGGCTGCCTGCTTGGCCGGAAGCCTGCTTCTCCCCCTCTCACTGCCGCTGCTTGTGTTCCCTCTCTAGCTGTGTTTCTCTCTGTCAAATAAATAAAAATCTTTAAAAAAACAATTGAAAAATCCCGAATATACCATCTCTCATTACACCTTAAAGAACTGGAAAATCAACAACAAATTAAGCCAACCCCACACACATAAAATGGGAAATAATTAAGATTAGAGCAGAGTGCAACGAATTAGAAGCTGGAGATACAGTACAATACATCAATGAAACTAGAAGCTGGTGCTTTGAAAGAATTAAGAAGATTGATCAACCCTTGGCAAAACTAATCCAAAAGAAAAGGAGCAGACCCAAATTAATAAAATTTATGAATAAAAGGGGAGAGGTCATGAATAACACCAAGGAAATAGAAATTATAATCAGAAATTACTATCAATAATTATATGCCAATAAGTTTAACAACCTAGAAGGTATGGATGCATACCTGGGAACCTATAAACTTCCAAGACTGAAACAGGAAGAAATTGACAATCTGAATAGAGCACTATATAGTAATGAGATTGAAGCAGTGATCAAAATCCTCCCAAAACACAAGAGCCCAGGACCTGACGGTTCCCTGGGGAATTCTACCAAACTTTGAAAGAAGAAATAATATCTATTCTCCTGAAGCTGTTTCAAAAAACAGAAATGGAAGGAAAACTTCCAGACTCTTCCTATGAAGCCAGCATTACTCTAATCTCCAAACTAGTCAAAAGACACTGTCAAAAAGGAGAACTTCAGACCAATATCTCTGATGAATATGGATGCCAAGATTCCTAACAAGATCCTTGCTAATAGGATCCAACAGTATATTAAAAAGATTATCCACCATGACCAGGTGGGATTTATCCGTGATGCACGGTTGGTTCAACATTTGCAAATCAATCAATGTGGTAGAAAAACTCACTAAGAGAAGAGAGAAGAACCACATGGTCCTCTCAATTGATGCAGAAAAAGCATTTGACAAAATACAGCATCTGTTCCTGATTAAAACTCTTCAAAGTATAGGGATAGAAGGAACATTCCTCAACCTCATAAAATCTATCTATGAAAAACCCACGGTGAATATCATTCTCAATGGTGGAAAACTGACAGCCTTCCCACTGAGATCAGGAACACGAGAATGATGCACACTCTCACCACTACTGTTCAATATAGTGTTAGAAGTCCTAGCAACACCAATAAGACAACAACAACAAAAAATAAATAAAAAGTATTCAAATTGGCAAAGAAGAAATCAAAGTCTCTCTCTTCACAGATGACATGATAATCTATATGGAAAACCCAAAAGACTCTACCCTCAACCTACTAGAACTCATACAACAATTCAGTAATGTGGCAGGATAAAAAATTCAATAGACAGAAATCAGTTGTGTTCTTATACAGTAACAATGAAAATATAGAAAGGGAAATCAGAGAATCAATTCCACTTACTATAGCACCAAAAACCACAAGATACCTAGGAATAAACCTAACCAAAGACGTCAAGGATCTGTACTTGAGGAACCACAGAACACTCATGAAAGAAATAAAAGAAGACACAAAAATGTGGAAGATCATTTCATGCTCGTGGATCAGAAGAATAAGTATTTTAAAAATGTCTATACCACCCAGGGCAATCTATACTTTCAATGCCATCCCGATCAAAATTCCATCAACATTTCTCAAAGAGCTGTAACAACCAATCCTAAAATTTATATGGAACTGAAAATATCCCAAATTGCTAAGGAAGTGTTGAAAAAGAAAAACAAAGCTGGGGGCATCATGTTACCTGATTTCAAGCTTTATTGCAAAGGTGTAATCACCAAGACAGCATGATACTGGCACAAAAACAGACACATAGACCAATGCAACAGAGTAGAGAGTCCAGATGTGGATCCACAACTCTATGGTCAAATAATCTTCAACAAAGCAGTGAAAAATATCCAGTGGAAAAAAAGACAGTCTCTTTAATAAATGTTGATGGGAGAATTGGACAACTATGTATAGAAGAATGAAACTAGACCATTCTCTTACGCCACACACAAAGATAAACTCAAAATGGATGAAAGACCTCAACGTGAGGCACGAATCTATCAAAATCCTGCAAGAGAACATAGGCAATAACTTCTTTGACATTGGCCACAGTAACTTCTTTCAAGACATGTCTACAAAGACAAAGGAAACAAAGGTGAAAATGAACTTTTGGGACTTTATCAAAATAAATAGCTTTTGCACTCAAAAGAAACAGTCAACAAAATGAAGAGGCAACCCACAGGATGGGAGAGGATATTTGCAAATGACACTATAGACAAAGGGCTGATGTCCAAGATCTATAGAGAACTACTCAAACTCAAGATCGAAAAAGAAAATGATCAGATCAAAAAATGAGCTAGAGAGATGAAGAGGCACTTCTCCACAGAAGACATACAAATGGCTGACACATGAAAAAAAAAATGTTCGTCATCACGAGCTATCAGAAATTCAAATCAAAACCACATTGAGACATCACCTCACACCAGTAAGAATGGCCAAAATTAACAAGACAGGAAACATCAAGTGCTGGAGAGGCTGTGGAGAAAGGGGAACCCTCTTACACTGTTGGTGGGAATGCAAGTTGGTCTAGCCACTTTGGAAAACAGTGTAGAGATTCCTTAAAAATTAAAAATAGAGCTACCCTATGACCCTGAAATTGCACTACTGGGTATTTACCCCAAAGATACAGATGTAGTGAAAGGAAGGGCCCATGTACCCCAATGTTCGCTGTAGCAATGGCCACAATTGCTAAACTATGGAAAGAGCCAAGGTGCCTTTCTACAGATGAATGGATAAAGAAGATATGGTACATATATACAATGGAACGTTATGCCTCCATCAGAAAGGATAAGTACCCAACTTTTGTAGTAACCTGGATTGGATTGGAAGAGATTATGCTGAGTGAATTAAGACAAGCAGAGAAAGTCAAGTATCACATGGTTTCACTTACTTGTGCAGCATAAGGAGTGATATAGAGGTCAGTAGGAGAGGGAAAGGAAATGGGAAGTGGGGTAAACCAGGGAGGTAGACAAAATAGGAGAGCCTTTGACTCAGAAACAAACTGAGGGTCTTGGAGGGGTGGAAGTGGGGGTACGGGCAAGCCTGGTGGTGGGTATTGAGGGCATGTATTGCATGGAATACTGGGTGTGGGGCATAAATAATGAATCTTGGAACACTGAAAAAAATCATACTTTAAAAAGTACAAAACATTATTGAAAGAAATATTAAAAGATCTAAATAAATGGGAAGCAGTCTATGTTTATTGATCAGAAGACTTAATACTGTTGAATGGCAATACTTCACAAATTAATATACAGATCAATACAATCTCTATCAGAATTGCATTTGACTTCTTTTAATGAATCAACAAGCTTATCCTAAAACTTATATGTAGCTGTAATGGACCTAAGGTAGCCAAAACAGTCTAAAAGAGAACCAAGTAGGAGTACATATACTTCCAGATTTCAAAATATACTACAAAGGAAAGGTAATTAAGACAATGTGGTAATGGCACAAAGACAGGCCTACAGATCAATGGAATAAAACTGAGATCCAGAAATAAAACCATGGATTTCTAATCAACTGATATTTGACAAGGAGTCAGTATAATTCCATGGGGAAAAACAATCTTTTCAACAAGGGTATTGAGTCAAATGGACAATCACATGCAAAAGAATGCAGAAGAATGAATTTTTCCCTCACATCACACCATACAGAAGAAACTAACTCAAAATGCATGAAACAACTAAATATAAGAGCTAAAAGTATAAAATTATTAGAAAGTAATGTAACTATAAATCTTCATAATCTTGGATTGGGCAAATGATTCTTCGATATGACACCTAAATTATGAGCATGAAAAGAAAAACAATAGATAGTTTGGTCTACATTAAAGTTTAAAAGTTTTGTATTGCAAAGGACACCTTCAAAAACTCAAAAGACAATCCAAAGAATGGTATAACATATTTGCAAATTATATATCAGATAAAAAATGTATTCAGCATATATAAAGAAATCCTATAATTCAATAGCAAAAATAATTAAATGTAAGTGTACAAAGGAGACTCTGAATAGACATTTATTCAAGGAAGATATACAGTGGTCATAAAGCACATAAAAATATGTTCAGCATTATTAGTCATTGGGGAAATGTAAATCAAAATAATCAACGAAATAACATTTCATACCCACTAGAATGGCTAAAATAAAAAAAAAGTCAGTATGGCACCTGGGTGGCTCAGTTGGTTAAGCATCTGACTCTTGATTTCAGCTCAGGTCATGATCTCAGGGTCATGAGAGCAAGCCCTGTGTCAGGCTCCGTGCTCAGCAGAGTCTGCTTGAGATGCTCTCTCTGTCTTGCCTTCTGCCCCTCCTCCATCCATACATGCTCTATATAAATATATTTTTTAAAGTCAAATAATTAAAAGTGTTTAATGTGGAGAAATAGGAATCCTCATACAATGATGGTGGAAGTGTAAATTTATGTTGCAACCTTAGAAAACAGCCTAGCAGTCCTTCAAGCAATTAAACATGTAGTAACCATGTGATTCAGCAATTACTCTCCTAGGCATATATTTAAGAGAAATGAAAATATGCTACATTATGGATTAACCTTGAAAGAATTATACTAATTGAGTGAATCCAGTTACAAAGGGTCACATATTATATTATTCCACTCATATAAAAGGTCCAGGATAGGGAAATCTACAGAGTAAGAAAGCACATTAGTGGTTCCTTAGGGCTAGGGGAAGTGGGAAGGGTAGGCAGATGAGAAGTAGAGGGTACGGGGTTACTGTTTATGGTCATAAAAATTTTCCAAAATGGATTGCTGTGATGATTGCACTTACCTGTGAGTATACTTAAAACCATTGAATTATATGGTTGAATGGATGAATTTTATCTCAGGAAAGGTGTTATTAAAAAAAATCCCACTCTGGATACTTACAATCTAATGAGCTTCCCTGGTAGATAACATCTCACATGTGTTGTCATAACTTGGTGGATAAATTAAATAAATTTTGTCTGACTCCACTGGGAGATGACTCTTGGAACCCTGTACCTAGTTTCTGCTAGTTTTCACTCTATGTGCCTTTTCTCATTACTGATTTTATTTTATTGTATGATCTTTTGCTGTAGAAAATTTTAACCTTGAGTACTACTACATGATGAATCCAGTGAATCCTCCCGGAGAATGAGTGTATCTGGATGTTGCCTGAGGGTACCTGATACAATAAATCCTGACTTAAATTTTTCCAAATATTGACAAAAATATATAAAATCCTTAGGCAATTTCTATCAAATATACTCACCTTTGTTATCAATTTGCTGTATGGAATTTTGTTCTTCAGTTTCCTTTCTTTGGCTAAATGGAGGTGACAGGAAAACAGGCCTCCAAAAACCTGTAAACATATTAAATAGACTCAATTATTTTCCAATTCCTAATTAAATAAAATTGTAGAAAGAAAAGTTTCTGTGAGTCTACATTGAAAAAATATTTCTGATAATACTGTTTTTCTTCAAATACTCTATTAATAATTGGGATTTTCTTCCCAATATTCATGTAGTTTATTACAGCAATATTGAAAACTAAGTTAAAAATATTCTGTCATAAGTGTGCCGGTGTGGCTCATTTGGTTCAGCGTCTGACTTGATTTCTTCTCAGGTCATGATCTCAGGGTTCTGGGATCAAGCCCTGCACTGGGCTCTGCATTCAGCATGGGGTCTTCTTGAGATTATCTCTCTCCCTCTGTCTCTGCCCCTTCCCATAGCGTCCCCCCCCACACTCTCTCTCTCTTTCTCTCTCTCTCTCATAATATTAAAAAGAATTCCACCATATAATAGTGATATATTTGTCTCCTCTAAAAATTCAGCAGATTCTCAGTTCACCTCCTCTAAAAAGTTTTGTAGATAGTTCTTGTCATAATAAATGAAGTACTGGGTGTAAAATTGTCCAAGAAGCACCCATTAAGATGACTACTACCAAAAAACACACAAAAATGAATGTTTGTGAGGATGTGAAATGGTATAGATATTGGAACCCTTCTGTACTGTTAGTGGGAATGTAAAACAGTACAGCAATTAGGGGAAATCCTATTTTGGCAAATCCTCAAAAAATAAAAAAATAAAATTATCATATGATCCAACAATTATCCCTTGATTATATATCCCCAGAATGAAATCAGGATATCAAAGAAATATTTACATATTCATAGTGGCATTATTAACAATAGTCAAGAAATGGCAGCTACAAAACACCAATGTCTATCCAGGGACAGATGAATGGATAAACAAATCAGATATATGCACATAACAGAAGATTATTTATCCTTAAAAAGGAAGGAAATTCTGACATATGCAACAACATGGATGAATTCAAGGACATTATGCTGATTGAAAGAAAGCAGGTACAAATACTGTACATGAAATAAATGCTTATATGAGATGCTTAGTCAAAATCATAGAGAAAGGAAACAAATTAGCATAGGGAAAAAAAGAGAGGTAAACCAAGAAACAGACTCTTAACTGTAGAGAATGAACTAATAGCTATAAGCAGGAGGTGGATAGTGGGATGGGTTCAATAGGTGATGGGGATTAAAGAGTGCACTTGTGATGGGCCCCGGGTGTTGTATGGAAGTACTGAATCACTAAATTGTACACATTAAACTGATATTACACTGTATTTTAACCAACTGTAACTTAAATAAAAACTTTAAAAACTCAGATTAAAGAAGTAGAATGGTGGTTGCCAGGGACTGAGGAAAGAGGGAAATGGGGAGTTACTGTTTAATGGGTATAGAATTTGTTTCACAAGATGAAATGAGTTCTGGAGACTGGTTGTACAACAATATGGAATGTATATATTATTGAACTGTATATTTATAAAAGGTAAGATGGTAAATTTTATGTTATGTATACTTTACCAAAATTTTTTCAGTGAAAAAAATGGCTAACGATAGGCTATGGCATGGTATTGGGGTGAGAAGATACGGAAATATGTTCAAGTCAAACAATGGAGACTTCAATTCAATAATTCAAAAACGATAGTACTTGATATAAAATTTTAAAGTACACTGAAAATTCTAAACATAATTATAACAAAGAAGTTGAATAAATAAGTTATTATTAATGAGTTTTATACTGTTCTCAGAAAAGGCATTTTGTAAAAAAAAGATAAAATAAAAAAGTGTTTTGTGGGGAGCCTGGGTGGCTCAGTCATTTAAATGTTTGACTTTGGCTCAGGTCATGATTCCAGGGTTCTGGGATCCACTCCCAACTCTGGCTCCTAGCTCGGTGGACAGCCTGCTTCTCCCTCTCTCTCTGCCCCTCCCTGCTCATACTCTCTCTCTGTGTCTCTCAAATAAATTAATAAAATCTTTTAACAACATCTGTTTGTAACCAACTATTCATTTAAAAAAACTATTGTCATTTATCCATGGCCAGAGGAACAAAAAGTCTTAATTTTCAACCTGGGATATGCAGCAAAGCCATTTTTCCTATCACTTTACCATAAGACAGCTAGAGAAGAGACAGACACAGTGCAAGCTAACTTTAAGAAGAGTGTATTGCTCATTTGGGAGTAAGCATAAGTAGCACAAAGAGTAAACCCACGGGCTTCAACTTTATTTCTAGGTTTGAAAAAATCACATTTAGCCTATCAGTTTATATTTTCAATATACAACAGCTGAAGATGGGTGAAAACAGCTAGCAAAATTTTGGTTTTACATATGAAAGGGCATCACCTATGGATGAACCATATCCCAATGCATATTTTACACTAATAATAATCCACAAATTATATACAGTCTAACTGCAAATATTTAAAATATTTCAAATCCTTTTATAAAAATATTAGGTCCAACTAAAGTGTAATTAATTGACTGGTTTCATTTGGAGTTATATTTTCTCAGTTTATAAACTTCATAAAGCCACAGATGTAGTTGAGTTAACACTAGACAAGGGTCTAACTTACACTAACTAACACTAGACAATGCTCTAACTTAACAGCTAATTACTTATGCGACATTTAGGGAAGTAGTCTGAGCATCAGTTTCTTCATTTTTGAAGTAGGTATAACGCTATAGTGTAGTAGCTCTTTATAAACTAGAAGAACATGAAGTTAAAACAAGAGTTGAGATATAAGTAACATACTTAAACTTAAGAACTCAGGCTCTGGAATCAGATAAACCCAGTTTTGAAGTCTAGAACAACTCACTTTAATATTTTAGCTTCACTGTTGTCACTGTAAAATTGGGATGATACTTTCTTCTTAGCTGAAAGATAGTATGTCTTCATGTTTAACAGCATGGATTTTGGAGCATGGGTTCATGTCCTGTCATTTATTGTGTTACCTTGATTAATATAACTTTTTTGTGCCTCAGTCTCTTCATTGGTAAACTAGATATGATAATAGTGCCTACCTCCTAGGGTTGTTGTAAGGTTTTAATGAACTCACAGGGGTAAAACTCATCAATTAGTATTAACTAATTTGTGCTGGTGAATTGGTACTAAAAAATAAGGATGCATAAAATACTTAGAATTATTCCTGGCAATGCTATATTAAGCTTAGTTATTATCAATAAAGGACGGGTTTAGGTATAATAATGAATGTGACTTGTGTAGCATAATGCTTGACACTCAATATTAGATGGTTTATTATTTTCACAGTGATGGACCTTGAAAGGCTGAAGTACTATATAACTTTTTTAAAGATTTTATTTATTTGACAGAGAGAGATCACAAGCAGGCAGAGAAGCAGGCAGAGAAAGAGAGGAGGAAGCAGGTTCCCCGCTGAGCAGAGAGCCCGATGTGGGAATTGATCTCAGGTCTCCGGGATCATGACCTGAGCTGAAGGCAATCGCTTAACCAACTGAGCCACCCGGGCTCCCCTCCATATCAAATTTTTAAAGTAGAGAAGATCATTAAATTCAATAAAAATCTACTATGTATTTTTGGGCATTTACTACACGAATTGTTATCCAGTCATTTCCCTGGTTGTTACACAGGTACATTTATCCTCCAGCCATTAATTCAGTTGGGTTAAGTGTGTAATATTGTATTTGAACAGCCAGAGGAAAATATTCACCTCATTCTTTATATTCCCTGACAAAAATTCTCTGATTTCTAGTTAGAAATGCAATTCTATTGGAAAGGATTAAGTAATGTGAGAAATTAATTTCTGAGATCCTCTTATAAACCAATATATTGGCATGATGGTGAGAGAAGTATGTTACCTTTTACAAAGGGGGGAAACACCTTAAAACAATGTTTTCACTAGATTTGAATTTTGTAACACTAAGTTAATTCTCTCTTGATCTAATATCATTCTCTTCTAACAAGGCAATATTAGCAATCCTGCAAGAGTTGAATTAATCAACATGGAGGCTATAATGGTTCACATTTTGCACCCAGCTTCAGTTTTTGATATTTTCAAACAATATCTAATAAGTTTCCAGTGAAATAGTACAACTACTTCTAAGGGACTCAACTGCATTGTCATTGATGTGCTTTATAAAATTTTGTCAAACAAATGCTTACTATGTGCTCAGCATATATTATAATAAAAATAAAAGTATAATACCTTAAATTTATATAGCACTTCGGGGCGCATGGGTGGCTCAGTCATTAAGCATCTGCCTTCAGCTCAGGTCATGATCCCAGAGTCCTGGGATTGAGCCCCGCATTGGGCTCCCTGCTTCGCAGGAAGCCTGCTTCTCCCTCTTTCACTCCCCTGCTTGTGTTCCCTCTCTAGCTGTGTTTCTCTCTGTCAAATAAGTAAAATCTTAAAAAAAAAATTATATCACACTTCCGGGCACCTGGGTGGCTCAGTGGGTTAAAGCCTCTGCCTTTGGCTTAGGTCATGATCTCAGGGTCCTGGGATCGAGGCCCCCATTGGGCTCTCTGCTCAGCAGGGAACCTGCTTCCTCCCTCTCTCGCTCCCCCTGCTTGTGTTCCCTCTCTGGCTGTGTTTCTCTCTGTCAAATAAATAAAATCTTTAAAAAAATAAAAAAAATAAAAATTTGATATGGAGAAGTCAGTATTATATAAGACAAATTTCAAAGGCTTATGTGTAAATAGCATATTAAAATAGGAAAATTCATCATATATTAAATATATATTTTTCAAATACTGTATTTTTATAAAGTCACTGTAGTTCATCGAAGCACAAAACTTCTCATTATATTTTCAGACGGAATTTTTCTTATGAATGTATTGGGATCAAGTTCTTAGTTTTCTTTTCATGCCTTGAATTACAGGACTGTGGAAAATGACTAATGAAGAAAAACCCTTTATGAAATGATAACAGTTCCTTTGCCTTAAGCATACCTTAATACAATGGCTTAGGAAATGGAGAATTATGATTTAGTGTGATAAAGTAAATGTGATGAACAAGGTAAAAGCCAACTATTTATTGAAAATTATAAATCTTTTATAATAGTTTTGAGAGAAGCAAGTTAAGTTGGATGTTTATATAGTTAGGCTTGGATACTTCTTTCACAGCAACTAAGAGTGGGGAAAAGTTTATGTCAATCTCTATTCACCCATTCCAGTATAATGGGAACAAAATTTAATGTGTTGTTTTCTAGGCCACAATAACTATCTTTGTTAATAATTCTCTAATTTGTCTTCTTTTAAAAAGCAGATAACTAAAGAAAGATGATTTGCCTCATTTTTTATAAAGATTTTAAGTAATTTCTACACCCAACATGGCGCTTGAACTTAGATCTTGATCCCAAGATCAAGAGTCACATGCTCTACTGACTGAGCCAGCCAGGTTCCCCTACTTACCTAATTTTTGAAAAAGCACTGGGTATTATATGCAACTGATGATGTATTGCATACTACATATGAAACTAATGATGTACTATATGTTGTCTCATTGAATTTAAAATTTAAAAATGAAAAAAAAATAAAAGTGAATGGAAATCTAGGATTAAAATGCCTTTTCTGAGTTTCTTATGAAAGGATCTCAAGCCCAAATCTGTTAAAGCTACTGGCATATTGTAAATGTTATCTTGTTATTAATTATACTTATAAACAATCTACTTTCAAAAGCCACATGCATTTAAGCTTACCCTGAGGACGATTACCCTTCTTACGAGCACCAAGCCTCTGTGCTTCATTTACGGAGTCAATGTAGTGTCTTTCATTGTCAGATACAATCTTGGGCTCTTGTTCACTGTCAGGCCACATGAGAGATCTTTTGATTTCTTCATCCATTTGAAGTCTCTTATTTTCAAATATCAAACACTGTTCCTTCTCCATCTCCATCATGTGCGTTTCACTTTCAAATTCATTTTTTTGAAGATCATCCCTATATTTTCCAGAGCTACGCTGAAGTCTTTCAGACCTAAATTGATGTCTTCTAGAGCTATCCTGACATCTACCAGAGTCAAAGTCCAATTTTTTTCTTTCGGAGTCAGTCAAGCATCTTTTAGACTCAAACCTGAAGCCCATCCAGAATCCTTCCAAGTCAGAGGCCTTTTGGCAATCTTCAGCCTTCATCATGTGTTTTGTAGAGTCAGAGACTATCCCCAGGCTTTCAGAATCTAAGTCCATTGTATGTTTTTCAGACCAAGAATCCATCCAGTGTCTCTCAGTGTCAGTGCTGGCATCCATGACACATTCCACAGCTGCTGAGGCCAGCCCATATCTTTCTGAGTCTGAGTCCATATCACATGGTTCAGAATCAGAGTCTGTCATATATCTCTTAGATCTAATCTTTTCCTGGTGTTTTTCTTCCCCCATCAGATGTGCCTCAGATGCAGAAGCTGAGACCATTCCATACCTATCCATGTCTGAGTCTATCACATCCCTCTTAGACTCAGAGAGCATCCAGCTTTGTTTGGTCTCCATCAATCTTTTTTCAGATTCCATCAGGCGTTTTACAGAATCTAAAGCTATTTGGCATTTTTCTGCCTTCAGCAGGTGTTTCACAGATGCAGAAGCAATTGGACATTTTTCTGAGTCTGAATCCATTTCTGCTCTTTCATTGTCAGAGTTCAACACATATTTTTCAGAGTCAGAGTCTGCTAAGTATTTTTCTGAATCTGAGTCCATCCAGTATTTCAAAGAGTCAAATTCCATCTGGGATTGTTCGATTCCCTCTAGTTGTTGCTCTGATTCCATCAGGTCTTTCACAGATCCTGAAGCCATCTGGCATTTTTCTGCTTCTAGCAGGTATTTCATTGACTTTGAGGCCATGGGATATTTTTCTGAGTCTGAGTCCACTCCCCATATTACTGACTCAGAGTCTTTTGGGTGTTCTTCTAAGTCAGAGTCCAAACCAACACCTCTATCAGAGTCAGAATCAATTACACATCTTTCAGAGCCAGAGTCTAGTGGGGGTGTGTCATTTTCAATTATTGTTAGGTCTTGGAGACTTTTATAGTCCAAAGAGCCAACTGAAGTTTCAGAAATTTTTGTATCAGAAGCTTCTGTTTCAGACTTGTTTCCTTCATCATGTGACATCATAACTGCTCTTTCATCACTTAAAGAAAAGACAAACATGAACACCTTAAAATATTAATCAAATGTTAAATGTCAAATGTTTTCTCTGTTGAAAACATCTCCATAGGAAAATATTATAGAGTATATATTTATATCTATTACACTGTAGAAAGCAAGAAACACCATCAGCATTCTTATGAACAAATTGAAAGACTATCAGCATAAACAGATTTTATACTTACCTGCATTGGCCCTCACATTAACTATTCTCCATCACAGCTGAAAGCAACAGCTTGCCCAGGATACTTCCTTGTAATGTACTATTTTCTTGTCCCTGTCTAATTAATGCATCTTTACTTTGGAAATTGAATATCATGTTAAAATGTAGTGGAAAGTAAAACAAACTATTTTTATATTCTATTCCAAGTTCAGATTGTATGTTTGTAGAGTCTTACCTTAGAGTACTGAGCCTTTTTAGAGAAAAATATTCAAACTTGTCAGGTGATATTTCAATTGGAAGAGACACATGTTGAAGTGAAAACATAGGTTCACTTGATGAACTAGTTGGAGTTACTAGCTGCAAAGCAAAAGCAAAATAAATCATAAACCAAGTTATAATTTCTCAGTTGCATTTACTATGAAACACAGAACACTCAGGAATTTTGATTGAGGGGAGGATACCACTTAATTAAGTTTGTGTTTAAGGGTAAGTCATGGTTATAACTTCTTCCAAAGTAAAACTTCAAAATTAGTATTTAAGTATAAGGACAGACGTGATAGATACATTATGAGGTATCTACCTGGCCTCTACTTTTATAAGAACGAATGGCTATTTTCAATGCTGCATTGGTACTCTTACCCAGTCCCTTGGTTGTATGTAGCTGGAATTTGACCCAAATTGGGGCAGTTGCTCTCTTCTGGGGATTTAGAGCTAGAATTCAGAAGTTATTTGTTTGTTGTTCTTGTTGTTTTTCTGCAGGTTGTTTGAAATGGGGATAGGCAATCTCAGGCACCACCAAAAAACAATTTCATATGCTTAGATAAGTAAAAAAAAGTCAATTGTGTAGAGAACATGAAGAAGAAATAGCCATAAATAAAGGAAGTTGAAACAAGAGATCATATGCCTCTAGAGAAACAGATGAAAATATTTTTTTTCTTGATTCCAGTTCCTCCTAAGTATTTACTTTCTGCCCTTGAGTTCTCCATGGTAATCATGACCCTTGACTTGAATTCTTATCAGACCCTTTTGTTTTCGCTCAAGCTCATATGAGTAGGGTTTTGTTCCTTTCAACCAAAAGGACTCTCATAGACATAATTGCTATTAATATTTTATTGTTAGCTTCAAAGTAGAACATACCTAATAAGTATGTCTTTTAGGCAAAGAAAGAGTCCAAGCACAGGAGAAGAGAAAGTTGAAGAATGATCAAAATGAATTTTATCTATGCAAAAAGATTTGTGAAGTGAAATCTGAGCAAAAAAATTGTAGACTTATAACATGTAATTTAGGTATGATACAAGAAAAAAATATTCCATGAGGCAGGTTTGGAATCACCTGTCTCAGCAGATAATTGCAAAGCTCACATGAGATAATGATTAACAGAAAACACTATGAAAACTGGTAAAAACATAAAATTTAAAGGATTAACAGAAGAAATATAAGGGTAATGTTGATTTACATGGCAAACAAACATGAAAAATATTGAAATTTTCACATCCTGGGTGAAGTAGATAACAAACTTCATGTGCTTCTAAACATTGATCTAAAACATGTCAGTACTCAGAATTTCTTTTACTCCTATTCTCAAATCATAGTAATAGCTTTTCCATTATTATGCAATTTACCGATTTTCATCAGCTTCAAAAGTCAAGACAAAAATTAAAGGGTGAGGAAAAATACAGACAGATTTTATTCAAGGAGTGCTTGGGTGGCTCAGTAAAGCATCTGCCTCTGGCTCAGTTTGGGATACTGGAATCCCAGGATCAAGCCCTGCATCAGGCTCCCTGCTCAGCAGGTCTACTTCTCCCTCTGCCCTTCACCATGCTTGTGCTCTCCCTCTTAAATAAATACTTAAAATATTTTTAAAATATTAAATTTTTTTCTTACTTTTTTAAATTGTTACTTAAATTTTTTTCCAGTGTTCCAAAATTCATTCCTCATTCCCCACACCCAGTGCTCCATGCATTAGGTGCCCCCAGTACCCACCACCAGGCTCTCCCATCCCTCCACCCCCCTCCCTCCAAGTCCCTCAGTTTGTTTCTGTGTCCAAAGTCTCTGTTGTGTCGTTTCTCTCCCTGGATTACCCTACTTCCCATTTACTTTCCTTCTCCCACTGTCCTCCAGGTTACCCCTCATGCACCGCAAGTAAGTGAAACCATGTGATACTTGACTTTCTCTACTTGGCTTATTTCACTCAGCATAATCTCTTCCAGTCTAGTCCATGTTGCTACAAAAGTTGGATATTCATCCTTTCTGATGGAAAAGATTTTATTCAGTTATACATAATATATCCTTAATAAATAGTATTTGACTTTATAAATTGGTAACTAATATCTTTTCATGCATTAGATTTATCAGGCTAAGAGGCCACCTGAAGAATTATAATGTTTCTACTCTTTCCAAAGGAACCTAGGGCAGCTACATATTCTACTACATTGATACAAAACTCTAACAGAAAATACAATAAATGTGGAATTCACAGTGGTTATTTAGGATTGGCATACTGCCTAAAGTTTTGGGGACTTTGACTAGAACAAACCTTTATGTCTGCCTTCTGGAATACTAGACCAAATATCTTCCTTAGCAGGAATACTTTCAAAGATAGTATAAAGTATTAGAAGGTTTAAATGTTCTTCCCAGTAATATCACTTTCCAGAGATGACCCTTTTGAAATACATTTTTACTAGTTAATTAAACTTCAACTAACACCAAAAGAGGGGGAAGAATATTTATAAATTCATTAACTAGTACCCTATAAAAGGTACTCTACCTTTATCTCCAAGACTATCCTTTCCTGAGAACTGTAATTCTATACAGTACTGAGACATTGTAATTGAGAGAAAAAAATTGCTGTGAAAACTAAATTCAAATAGATTGTTAAATAAATGTGCCCAACTAATGAATCTGTAAAATGTTGCTCCCTCTTTCTAGACAGTTGCTTATTTCCGTTAAGGAATATTAATTCTACAGGTATTTTTAAAATTATGTTCAGTTAGCTAACACATAATAGCCCATCCTTAGTTTTTGATGTAGTGTTCAATGATTCATTAGCTGCATATAAAACCCAGTGCTCATCACTACACGTGCTCTAACACCCATCACCTGGCTACCCCATCCACCCTCTTCCCTCCCTTCTGTAACCCTTAGTTTGTTTCCCCAGAGTCCAGAGTCTCTCATGGTTTGTCTCCCTCTCTGATTTCTTCCCATTCAGTCTTCCCTCCATTCCCCTATGGTCTTCCACACTATTCTTAATATTCCACATATCAGTGAAACCATATGTTAATTGTCTTTCTCTGCTTGACTTATTTCACTGTACAGTTTTATACTGTACACTAAACCAATTTTAGTTAAGCCTGTGAGGCTCTGCCTAAAGGTTTATATCCTTGTTTTTCCTTTATTTATATCTGCTATTTTTACTACATCTTATATAGAACTATGTTGTAATTTACTCTTATAATCTTAACAGATTAGTTTAATCATTAAGATGAAGAAATTTATTAGACCATTTCTTGATCTAATGACATTAGTGCCATGGCCACACACCTATAATATACAACTGTACCCTATTAGCCATTGTTCTAAGTAAAATGGACTCACGAGTTATCTAGGCCTCAGAGTAAAAAAAGATGGTTCCCAGGTGAACCTCCAGGTGCATGGGAAATGTGAAAATAACAAAAAGCTTACATTAATAAGCTATATTATATAAGAAACTTTTTCTCCATATTCTGTGCTTTTCTAGTAAAAAGTACCATTGTGTAAATAGTGTTAATCATTAACACAATTACCTGAAAAGGAAGACATAGCATGTTATTTGTAAAATTTTGAGTATTTTAAGATAAATAGGGAGTTTGGAGGGCAGGGATAGTTCATGACAAGGAGCCTCTTTAGTTTCTAAAAGAAGCAATGCCTGTAGTCATGAAACATGACTCTTAAGTGGTCCTCCTTTTGGAGCTATCCCACTGTTATACATTGTACATTCCCCTAGAGGTTTACTTTGGGAAAGCATCACTACTAAGAATGCCCATTTGAAATTTGATGTCAAGGAAAAAAGCCAGAATATCCAAGTATTTTGAACAAGCACCCTAAGCAAGTATAGCCTAGTTTAAGAAAAAATGAACTAGATGGGTTGGCAAACTATGCCCTGTGAGCCATATCCAGCCCACTCTCTGTTTTTGTATGCCACCAGAGGAAAGGAAGACTTTCATGTTTTAAAATTGTAAAAAAATAATGCGCAAAAAGTCTATTGGCCCATCATGGGGAACAGTTCCTTCAACAGCTGAGGACATAGGGTTTTGGCCTGAAAAGCCCCAAATATGCCTCAAATATTTAAGAACTAGTACTTTACAGAAAATGTTTGCCATCCCTGAACTACATGATTTCCAGTGACTTTTCTGACTCAGAGTCTATGAGTTTTTTTGTAAGCAAGATTAATAGACTTTTCTAAGTACGTTGAGATGGTTTTCCCATGTGGAGAAATGATCAATTTGCTTAAATTTGAGAGTTCAGAGGCTTCTCTTTGCATCTTTAATGATGTTGAAGTCATACAGTAGTTTGTCCCTAGAGAAATTTGTGATTTATGCATCTGAAAATATAATTTGTGAGTTGCCTATAACTCTGTGGATCCTCTGGATTGAAGAAAAAAATTTCCAATTAATTCACAAACACTATACATGGAAATTAGGAAGACATTGACAGTTTGAATAGACCTATATCTAGTAATGAGATTGAAGCAGTGATCAAAAACCTCCCGAAAAACAAGAGTCCAGGACCAGACGGATGCTACCAAACATTCAAAGAAGAAATAACACCTATCCTCCTGAAGCTCTTTCAAAAAATAGAAACGGAAGGAAAACTTCCAGACTCTTTCTATGAAGCCAGCATCACTCTAATCCCCAAACCAGACAAAGACCCCATCAAAAAGGAGAACTTCAGACCAATATCGCTGATGAATACGGATGCCAAGATTCTCAACAAGATCCTTGCTAACAGGATCCAACAAT
>PITA01003056.1:83803-126503 GCA_004023965.1 Spilogale gracilis | reverse complement strand
AGCAGGGGTGGTTCAACACTTGCAAAACAATCAACGTGATAGAACAAATCAATAAAAGAAGAGAGAAGAACCACATGGTACTCTCAATTGATGCAGAAAAGGCATTTGACAAAACACAACATCCGTTCCTGATCAAAACTCTTCAAAGTATAGGGATAGAGGGAACATTTCTCAACCTCATAAAATCTATCTACAAAAAACCCACAGCGAATATCATCCTCAACGGGGAAAAACTGACAGCCTTTCTTCTGAGATCAGGAACAATGCAAGGATGCCCACTCTCACCACTACTGTTCAACATAGTGTTAGAAGTGTTAGAAGTCCTAGCAATAGCAATTAGGCAACAGAAAGAAATAAAAGGTATCCAGCTTGGCAAAGAGGAAGTCAAACTCTCTCTCTTTGCAGACAACATGATACTCTATGTGGAAAACCCAAAAGACTCTATCCCCAAAGTACTAGAACTCATACAACAATTTGGTAATGTGGCAGGATACAAAATCAATGCACAGAAATCAGTTGCATTCTTATACACTAACAATGAAAAAATAGAAAGGGAAATCAGAGAATCGATTCTGTTTACTATAGCACCAAACTATAAGATACTTAGGAATAAACCTAACCAAAGAAGCCATTTTACATTAAAAGACTTCGTAGAGGGGTGCCTGGGTGGCTCAGCAGGAAGTCTGCTTTTCCCTCTCCCTCTGCTACCTCTCCTCCAGCTCATATTTGGTTTCTCCCGCTCTCTCTGGCTCTTTCTATCTTAAATAAATAAATAAAATCTTAAAAAAACTATAGAGTGCTGAATCACCCAAGATTTTTTTTTTGCCCTACACCTTAAAGCTGATTTCCAAGAGATGCCAAGAAAGTAAGGTGGTGACTCTTAATAATAGACTATTTTTCCAGAAGAGTGGGAATAGGGATCTTACATCTAATGGGATGTGTCTACAAAAACAGTGCCTAACAAATAAAACTGCTCTTCCCTACAAAATTAAAGCTTTCCATTTTTATTTTACAAGCCTCACAGTGCAACCTTCATCCTGTGAGTGAGGTAACTGGATATAATATAAACTAATCACTTCTTCATTTGACAATGTTATCATCACTCCTTACTAAAATCTCTTTTAGTCACACATATTTTGTCAAACTACTCTGTAACATATGAAAGATTAGTACAGCCTAAAATGATCACAGACCTAAAAATGTAATAAGGGAGTATTTCAAGTTACATGCCAAAAACAATAAACATTATTATTAGATAATTACTTTGTCTTGATATAATTTTTTCTTCAATTTTTTTCTAGTTATCTATTACCTTGGCAATATACTTGAATTATAAGTTCTATATAACATAAATATGATTTTATTATGCAAATATAAACCTTTAAACTTGCAAGTCTCAGGTTTCCATCAGCAATACAATATTATAACCTTTTATAGTTAGTGAGTCATGTTGCACTCTTACAAAAATATTGGAAAGGACATTCCAGAGAAAAATGAATTTATAGTAGGTACCAAGTAATCTGTAAGCAAGATATTTATTTATTTTTAAAACATTTTATTTATCTCTAAACATTTTATTTAGAGAGGGAGAGTAAGAGAGAGAGATAGAGCGCATGAGCCGGGCGAGGGCACAGGGACAGGAAGAAGGAGAATCTTAAGTGGACTCCAAACTGAGCATGCAGCTCAATATGGCTCTTGATCTCAGGACCCTGAGATTATGACCTGAGCTGAAATTAAGAATCAGATGCTTAACTAACTGAGCCACCCAGGCGCCCCAAACAAAATATTTATGCTTCTCATTATTTGTGATTGTGAAAGTATGATTATAAATGAAAAGATCTATGTTTTATGTAAAACATAGTTATTCTCTATAAAAATTAAAGATACAGCCTGAGAAATTATTACATGTGAGAAATATATTAAAGTAATTTTAAAGTAAATAATTTTACTTTACTTAAAGTAAAAAAATTAAAAAGTAAAAAGTAATTTTACTTCTACTTAAAGTAAAAAAAATAAAGTAAAGAAATATATTAAAGTAATTTTGATAATAAATTTCACATCAGTTTTGCCTTGGATTGTCTCCTAGCTCTTTCCCAGTACATTTATTGTATTATAGGAATCAACCACAGGGATATGATTAACAGTATGGGCTATGGAATTAGACTTAGCTGGGTTCAAGTTTGGGCTTTGCTATTTATTATTGTGTGAAGTTAGGGAAGTCACTTAATCTTTCTGTGACTTTGTTTCCTTTTCAATAAAGTGAGGATAAAAGAGTTGATGTGGCTTTGAACAGCAGTGGAAACAATCAACAGAACTAAAAGACAACTTGCTGAATGGGAGAAGATATTTGCAAATGACATATATGACAAACGGTTAGTATTCAAAATATAAAAAGAACTTACACAATGCAAAAAAATAGTCTAATTAAAAATGGGCAGACATGAACATTTCTCCAAAAAATACATACAGATGGCTAACAGACACATGAAAAGATGTTCAACATCTCCCACATACCTCTGGGATAAAACCCACCTGGTCACAGAAAGTTTTGTTTACGAAACTGTAACTTCGGCTCCAGTTCTAGTAAACACATAAGAGAAACCACGAAAATGGTAATGATCATGACACAGTAAGGTCGTTTTAGGTGGTACAGTGTGATTCTTTTAAAGGTGTACAATGTAATAATTTGACATACACATACATTTTGGAATGAGTTGTTGAGAAATGAGTTACTGAGAAGTGAAGTTAATTAGCACATCTTTCACCTCACATAACTGCCTTTTCTTCTGGGAGGGTTGATAACACTTAAGATACTCTTAGCAAATTTCAAATATACAATACCTTATTTTATCATTTTATAATTTTTAAAATACATTCTGATCAAAGATTTTTTTTTGGTGGGGGAATTTCTTGAAAATTTCTCTGTGCTTAGGGATAATTATACAAGGCTATTTATTTTCCAGTTTTTGGGTTAAGCCTTCTAGATGTTCTGGACATGTACTCTAGCTTTTGAACTGTGTTGTGCAAATGTTCATTATTGCTTTTTTCAGCTTTATATATTAATAAAAAAGTGGGACATTAATGTCCCAGATTGTTTTTCCTTATTTCTCCTGTATTTGAATAATATTTATATACTCTGAGGTGTTTTTATTAGATTCTTGTAAGTTTAGGATTATGTATCATCCTTGAAAATTAAATCTTCTAATGTGTAAAAAAAAAGATGTTCAACATCACCCGTCATCAGGGAAATGCAAAACTACAATGAGATATCACCTCACACCTATCAGAATGGCTAAAATCAAAAGCACAAGAAACAACAAGCATTGGTAAGAGTATGGTGAATAAGGAACCCTCTTGTACTGTTGGCAGGAATGCAAACTGGTTCAGCCACTGTGGGAGATGGTATGGAGGTTCCTCAAAAAATTAAAAATAGAACTACTCTATGAACCAGGAACTTCCCTACTGGGTATTTACACAAAGGATACAAAAACACTAATATGAAAGGATACACACACTCCTATATTTATTGCAGAATTATTTACAATAGCCAAATTGTGGAAGCAGCCTAAGTGTCCACAGACAGATGAATGGATAAAGAAGATATGAGATACACATACACACCCATACACACTTATTGGAATATTAATTAGCCACATAAAGAATGAAATCTTGTCATCTGCAACAAAGTGGATGGCATTAGAGAGTATAATGCTAAGTAAAATTAGTCAGAGAAAGACACCATATGATTTCACTCATATGTGGAACTGAAGAAACAAAAAAAAATGAACAAAGAAAAAAAAGGAGACAAACAAAAAAACCCCCCTTAATTGTAGAGAATGAACTGGTGGTTGCCAGATGGGAGGATGGGTAAATTAGGTGATGGAGGTTAAAGAGTACACTTATCATGATGAGCACTGAGAAATGTGTACAATCATTGAATTGCTATATTGTATTGAAACTAATGTAACACTGTATGTTAACTATATTGGAATTAAAATAAAAAACTTAATTTAAAAAAGTTGATATGAAGATTGTTAAGAGATATAATTAGAGTATATGATTATGATTGTTTAACTCAATGGTAATTAATAAAGTTCTTTATATGTACTTATTATTATTAATCATTCAGTGCCAAATTATCTTTAAGTTATAATGTAGGTAAGAAAATTATGCTCTATGAAAATTTGACTGAGGATTGGTTAGTATTTTACTGAGTTAAATAATTAGTACATTATAGGGTAAAAAAAGTTTAAAACATTTAGTGACCTAGAACACTCAATTTTTGTTGCTATAGGCCTGCTTAGGGAGATAATGGGCTATGTGACTCATGCTTTGTCTGATATTACTCAGAAAATTTTCCCTTTCCAGTTAATTTAATTTATATATGTTTTGTTGGGTTGTTACAATAATTATAGTAATTTTCATCCACAAAGTTAAAGATATTACATTCTGGTTGCTTCCTAGAACAGCTTTATAGTTTGATATAGTCAAAGAATAGCAAATAGCAGGTATGACATACCTTAATACATTTTTTAAGGCTGAGAGCACTAAAATTAAACAAAAAAAATAAATCCTCCTTTCCCACTCAAATCAGACAATTCCAAATGAGAAGATGCAGCAGTCAGACTTCATTGATTAGTGATCTGATGTCATGAACATTGGTTCAATATGCTTGTGAAGTCCAACTGTATCACTCTACAGATGTTCCTGCTTTCTGAAACAGTAATTATAGGGTCCCATCTTTCTTAAATGTACTTAAGAGCATAAGACTGATGTAGAAGTTCTCCAACTGACAATTTATGGTATGTTTGTCATTACATGAAAATAGAATATATGAGCAGCCAAAGACAAAAGATGTCTCATATTCACAAGTAGAAAAACATAATTACTGAAGTTATGTATTGCAGTTATGTTGAGTTCACTGTTCAAAATCATGAGTTTGGTAGCCTAAATATTTCATTATGACTTTACTAAAAGTGTCAATATATGTTGTTGAATTTGACTCCCTAAAATAAAACATAATATTTGTGAGCATTTAATAAATAATCTATTTAATTTGACCATTAATGACCTCGATTAAGGTAGAAGCACTTAAAGGAAATAAATAGTTTTTCTGGTAAAGAAAAGCTAAGCAGTATAATTGCTGAATTTTAAATTTTTTCTTCATGTGTTATTAGTTCCTATAATATTTCAGATACAGTTCTTTGTGAATTCTTTTCTAAAATAAGTTTACAAAACTTAAAACTTAAATTTGTTCCACCAGTTTTTATAAAATCAGGCAACTGATTTTGTAACTTTGTAACATAGTACAGTTTTTGTACTTTTTTATTTTCATTGCTTTCCCTTGGTTCTTCTGTATTATTGGCTAGTAACAAGAAAGGCTACACAGGAAAGAGAATGATACTGAATGCAAGGCCAAGGAATTAAGGCTTGGTATTATGTAGAAAACATAGATGCTAAGGAACCACTAATCCTACTTCTTCTAGCACATCATACTTGAGCTCTAAATATAAAAGGACTGTGCTACCTGCTGCAAAGCAACACCAAGATAAATTAAGCATGGATCTTCCATCACATTTCTGCTACATAGGGTTATGGGAAGGACTAATATAAGGAATTACTAGAAATAACAAATACAAAGAAGATACAGATAAGTATAGTAGGGGAAGCAAAGGAACATGGTATCTTGCTGGAGTATCTTATATATACTTAGTGGAACAGGTGATATTTAAGTTTGAATTTAAAGATAGGTGGTGGAATCTGGGTATACTTAAATGAGGGAGAAAGAGCACAACAAGCAACAAGCATGAGGGAAAGGCACAAGAGTAACAAAGCACAGTGTCATTGTGTCAAATTGGCATGATCAAAGGGTGAGTGGAGACCAGTGTGGGAAATATGTTTCAGAAGGTAGGATTAACAATATGTTAGGGAAGACCTTAAAAGCCATTCCAAAGAATTTTGGTTGTGTTCTGTTGACAATTAGAAAAATACTGAAGGTTAAGAAGGACTGACATGATTATGTTTATGATTTGAGTAGATAAACACAGAAAAAGAGCACAGAATATACTGATAAGATATAAAACAAGGAAGAAAACCTGGGCAAATACTTTTTAAAAGGACTGCTGAAAACTTTTTTAAAAAGAAAAAAAAACTCTACATTTTCT
This sequence comes from Spilogale gracilis, assembly GCA_004023965.1. Lineage (NCBI taxonomy): Eukaryota > Metazoa > Chordata > Mammalia > Carnivora > Mephitidae > Spilogale > Spilogale gracilis. The sequence continues at coordinate 120,339 of PITA01003056.1, read as the reverse complement.
CAGTCAGGCCCATTATCTTCCCTTTCCAAAGGTATATGTATCCCACTTATATTTTGTTCTTTGTTCTTGTATTATATTTTTTAAATTTTCTTTAACATAGTTATGTAATATTCTCCCTAAGTGTCTTGCCCAATTAAAAATATTTATAAAAAGGATAGCTAATTATAGTGGTATGAAGAATTTAACAATATCTCTCTGCAAAATAAAAGTATATAAATTGGCAAAATTAAGGACTATGGTGGCAGAGCAGGAGGATCCTAAGCTCATCTCATCCTGTGAACAAAGCTAGATAACTACCAAGTCATTGTAAATATTCCAGAAATCAACCTGACAACTGACAGAACAAATCTTACAACTAAAGGGATAGAAGATACCACACTGAAGAAGGTAGGGCTTGTGGAAACATGCTGCGTTTTATGCTAAGAGAATAAACCAATATCCTAGCTTCTTCCCTAATTTTATCTTGAAAGAAGTCCATGAATCTCAAAAATCCTAAATTGCATCCATGGTACCCAAAGGTTTACTATACCTTTTTCTTACATTTCAAATGTAAGAAGCTTCTTATAACCAAGGCTTTGTTAACAAAAGTTGAATGGCTTTAAAAATGAAAATTTAATCGATCAACTTACTTACTCACGACATTCAGTTTCTAGCAAACTTGGAGAATCAATTTACATCATAAAATGCTAAACCAGTAGCATTATAAGCTGCAACCTTAAAACAACTTTTCAGCTTCTCACCCAAACTCCCTCTCAATTCTGAGAAATGTGGTTTAGAGGAGAAACAGAACACGGGTGCTGCAGAAGGAGGGAGCAGTTATTACAGAGAAGGGTGAGAGAGAGGAAAGCAGGGGAATGCACAAGGAGAGTATTTCCCCAAAGCTACTGCCTTGGAAAATGAGAGGCACTGAATTTCATGAGTTCTAGCAATGAGTGAGGTTTAAAGCCTTGAGTAATAAAGATCAGTGGGCATGGCTGGGGTAGAGCTCTGAGGACACTGCCCTGGCTCCAGGAAGGAGACAGGCAAGCAAAGTGGGGGCAGACAGCATAGGAACAACAATTTGAGAATGCCTGGGGTGCACAGTAGGGAAATTATTCAATTGGTGGAGACATACCCTGAGAGGCAGTATTCACTGAAATACCTCTCTGGGGACAAAGGAGCTGGCTGGAGCCATTCATCTCACCCAAACCCTCAGTATAAACAGAATCCTCTATGGGAAGCAGCAATGCACCACTGGCTGCCTAATCTATGTTCACCAAGGTTTACACCTTTGTGCTTTAGCAGGACTACCCTTCCCAGCCAAGTTTGCCTCAGTCCAAGTCCTTCTGGTCCTCCCCCAGAAGACCAGCACAAGCCCCTGCTCACACTTCTAAACCTGAAGTTTTAAAGGTCAGCAGATTTAGCTGGAATAGAGTCCAGAGAATACTGCTCTGTTCCTGGAAAGAAGGCAGGCAAAAAAACTCAGAGGCAAGCAACATGGGAACAGATATCTGAAAAACACCGGGAGCATTGCGGATCATGTGTGTGGGATTATTCTCTTCTTAGAGTGCTTCCCTGAGAGGTGGTATATACACAGAGACCTCTCCAGGGACAAAGGGTCGGTGGCATTTCCCTCCCTTGCCCCTCAGTATAAATAAAAAACTAGCTGTGGTAAGCAGCATGCACCAAAGCTGGCTGAAAACATGCTTACAACAAACCCCATCCCCTGTGCTCTGGTTGCACTGTCCTGCTCAGTCAAGCTCACCTCAGTCCCAGTGCAGTAGGCCCCTCTCCCAGACAACCAGCAAAAAAAAAAAACCCTGCCCATAAGAGGTCTCCTGACCAGAGAGTTCTACAGGGACTAGGTTCTAATGGAAGTAGTATGAGGTCTCATTTCACAAGCAGACCAGAGCATACCTAGTTAAAAATCTCCGTGTTCTGGCCAGGGACTAAACAGTGTCCATAAGAAGCAAGGGAAGACTACAGATGACTGACATGAAGGATAGAGCAGCAAAAGCATAACAGTAGAGTGCACACAGCACACACCAGAATATTCCCTGAAGTGCCAGCCCCTGGGCACCACATATCCTCTTTTTCATAATGCCACTACATCCAGGAACAGGTAATATAACTGACTTTTCTAACACAGGGAAGAAGGCAGAGAATTAGACAGAATGCCAAGATGGAGGAATTCATCTCAAAAGAAAGAACAAGATAAAGTCATGGCCAGAGATTTAAGTTAAACAGATATAAATAACATGCCTCATGGAGAATTTAAAGCAACAATCATGATGTGTCTGGGCTTGAGAAAAGAATATAAGACATCAGGGAGACCTTTACCACAGAGATAAAAGAGTTAAAAATAGTCAGAAATGAAGAATGAGATAAATGAGACTGGAAACAGGTTTGATGCAACAAATGACAACTTGGAAAAATGAGAGGAAGGAATTAGTGATATATAAGACAAAATAATGGAAAATAGTGAAGTTGAATAAAAGAAAGAATTATGCAACATGAGAATAGGCTTAAGGAGATGAGTGACTTCATCAAATGAAATAACATTTGTATAATAAGAGTCCCAGAAAAGAAGAGAGAGAAAAGAGGGAAGGAAATTTATTTGAGAAAATAATAGCTGAAAACCTCCCTAATCTGCGGAAAGACACAGACACCTAACTCCAGGAGGCACACAGAACTCCCAACCAAATAAAAAAAAGCAAGCCGACACCATGACATATTGCATTAAATTTGCAAAATACAGTGATTAAGAAAAAAATCGTAAAAGCAGTAAGACAAAAGAAGTCTTTAGTTTGCAATGAAAGACCCATAAACCTAGCTGGAGACTTCTCAATAGAAACTTGGCAAGCCCGAACAGAGTGGCAAGATATATTCAAAGAGCTATATGGGAAACATCTGTAGCCAATAATACTCTATCTAGAAAGGCTATTATTCAGAATGGAAGTAGATGGGGCACCTGGGTGGCTCAGTTGGTTAAGCCACTGCCTTCAGCTCAGGTCATGATCCTGGAGTCCCAGGATCGAGTCCCACATTGGGCTCCCAGCTCCGTGGGGAGTCTGCTTCTCCCTCTGACCTTCTCCTCTCTCATGCTCTCTCTTATACACACTCTATCTCTCAAATAAATAAATAAAATCTTTAAAAAGTTCTTAAAAAAAAAAGAATGGAATTAGAGATAAAGAGTTTCACAAATACCTAAATGAGATCATGACCACTAACCCGGTCCTTTAAGAAATATTAAACAGGAATTTTTGAGTGGAGAGAAAGACCAAATATGACAAAGGCAAAAAAGGATCAGAGAAAATCTCCAGAAACAGTGATAAAGCGGAGGGAGGGACAAGATGGTGGAAAAGTAGGTGACCCCAGTTCAAAGGGTCCCGTGAAGTAAGCTAAATATCTACAAGAACACTGTGAGCACCCATGAAATCAGCCTGAGATTTAAGACTACAGACTTCTGGATCTCTACAGGGAAAGAAGAGCAATAGCAAAGAGGTAAAATGGAGTGGGAGCACTCGGACTGATTTCAGAGGACAAAAGGATGGAGGAGGGAGCCAACAGAAGCTACCCATTGGAAAGTAATACCCCAGTACAAAAGTGCCCTGTGCTTGGGGAGCAGCACCAAATTACAGTCTAGTTAAAGGCACTCAGAAACAAAGGGTCTTAAGAGGCAACCAGGAAAAGCTGATGGCTACTGGGAGGGATATAAATCTGCAGCTCTAGGCCGGGGATAGAAAGTGCTCCCCGGTATTGCTTGAGGGAACCCGGCCGAGAGGGGAGTCCCTAACACCACCACTTGGTCCGCCGCTTGGGCTAGACGAGCGCAACCTGCACCAGAGGTGACTCTGCAGACTTCCACGGGATGTGCGGGACCATGAGGTCTTAGTGCTCCCAGTGTGGGTGTGAGCTCCAGAAAGCATCTGGGTAGAGACAAGTTCTCCCAAACCGGCATCAGTCAGAGTTTCTGTGGTGTGGGAGTGAAGTGACAAGCAGGGGCTTCGGGCACAATTATGACTAGTGACTGCCAGTGCACACTACCTGTGAAAGGTGGCGGGGTGCAGGGGAAAATACATAGAGATTCTGTGTGCCCCACACCATCCAGAGGAGAGCTAACTGAGGCCTCTCTCTGAGATGGAGGTCTGGGTGCAGACAACTTACTTTGCCCTAACTTCCCAAAAACCTGCAAAAAACAGCAAAAGAACAAATCCTCCAGAGAACAAAAGCCTAAAAACCCAAAAACCCAGTTTCCATAGAGCCCAGCCCCTTGAAAGGGTGTGGGGAGACTCAGCCCAGCAATATTGACTGAAAACAACAGGGCAGCCCCCTCCCCCAAAAGGCAAGCCAGAACAATAAGACAACACCAAAGGGTCTCCATAAAAGTGTAAAACCCCAACATCGGGGGAAAAAACAATATATTAAACTCCTGGTGCTACCCCAAAGCCTGTATGTTTTATAGATACAGCTTTGCATTTTATTTTATTTTTAACTTTTTGTTTTTATTTTTATTTTTTAAGTTTCTGTTTTAAATTTTAAATTCATTCTCACAGTTTTTGTTCTTTAATTTTTTAACCCACTTATTATTACAATGTGATACTTAATACTCCATAAATACTTTTTACCTTGAACTTTTTGCAAACACATGTTTTTTTTTGTTTTTGTTCTTGCTTTTTTCTGTTTTTTTCTTCTGTCTTTTTTTCTTCTTTCTTTTAAATATACATAATGATATAAGCTTCAAATAATCCTTCATTCCTATTCAATACTACCCTATATATAAACAAGTTTTAATTTCCCTATATCTCTAGAAAGTAAAGTCCTCTAACAATAATAACAAGACACACCCAGGAGGACCTTGCCCACAACGAGGGTCTGTACTCACCTTCCCATCCTATTCTTCTGTCAGTGTTTCTGTGCATTTGTTTTTGCCTTTGTAATATATAAATACTGTTCTTGGGGGTCATTTGGATTGGGTTTTGCTTTTTGATTTCTTCCCCTTTCTTTTACTTTTGACAGTCTTTCTTTACTCTTTTTTGGTTTTGTGCCATATAAATCCTGTCTTTGGGGGCAGTTTTGGCCAGGTTTTTTCTTGCTTCTTTTCTCTTTTTCTTTCTTTTTTCTTTCTTCTTCCTTTTCAGTGATGACTTCTGGTTGCCCTGAAATCTTCCAATGGGCAATTTGCCTGGATTGTGGTTGATATATTCAGCTATACATCCCCTCAACCACTCCTCTCCAAAATGACTTGCAGGAACACCCAACAGAATACAAACTCAGAGACTGCAACCCCTGTCACAGAACTACTGGATATGAACACAAATTGACAGAAATGGAATTCAGGGAAGCAATCATCAAAGCAATGGCTATGTTGGAAAAGAACATTAGTGGCAAGAGAGAAGCTCTAAGGGCAGAACTGAAAGCCAAACTGGCAGAGGTTAAAAATGCCATCAGTGAGATCCAATCTAATCTAAGTGTTCTAACAGCTAGGATAAATGAAGCTGAAGATGACATTAGTGATTTAGAAGACAGATGGATTGAGAAGGAGGAGCAAGAGAAGTCTTGGAACAAACAGCTAAAATCTCATGAAAACAGAGTAAGGGAAATAAATGATGCCATGAAACGCTCCAATATCAGAATTATTGGAATCCCTGAGGAAGTTGAGAGAGACACAGAAGGCTGGAAAATATAGTTGAACAAATCATGGATGAAAATTTCCCTAATTTGGGGAATGAAACAAGTATTCGTGTCCTAGAGGCAGAGAGGATTACCCCCAAGATCAATGAGGCTAGAAAACCTCCAGGTACATAATTGTGAATTTCATGAATCATAACTTCAAAGAATATGTCTTAAGGGCAGCTAGAGGGAAGTGATCCCTTATGCACAGAGGGAGGATCATCAGAATAATGTCAGACCTATCCACAGAAACCTGGCAAACCAGAAAGGGCTGGTAAGACATACCCAGGAAAGTAAACGAAAAAAAAATGCAACCAAGGATAATGTACCTAGCAAGGTTGACTTTCAAAATGGATGCAGAGATAAAGAGCTTCCAGGACCAGCAATGTCTAAAAGATTATGCGACCACCAAGCCAGCATTATAAGAAATATTAAGGGGGGTTCTATAAAAGAAGAACGAACCCAAGAGGGACATAGAACGGAAGTGTACAGAGGTAATCTATAGAAACATGAACTTCACAGGCAACCTGAATTCAATAAAAACATACCTATCAATAATCACTCTCAATGTGAATGGCCTAAATGCTCCAATAAAACGGCACAGGGTTGCAGACTGGATAAAATGACAGGACCCATCCATATGCTGTTTACAAGAGACACATTTTGAATCTAAAGACACCTCCAGACTAAAAGTGAGGGTATGGAGAACCATCTTTCATGCCAATGGACCTCAAAAGAAAGCTGGGGTAGTGATTCTCATATTAGACAAATTAGATTTTAATCTACAGACTATAGTCAGATACATAGAAGGACACTACATCATTCTTTAAGGTTCTATACACCAAGAAGATCTAACAATTGTAAATATTTATGCCCCCAACATGGGAGCGGCCAACTACATAAGCCAACTGTTAAGCAAAATAAAGAGTCATATTGATATGAATACATTAATTGTAGGAGATCTTAACACACCACTCTCAGCAATGGACAGATCATCTAAACAGAAAATCAACAAAGAAACAAGAGCTTTGAATGACACACTGGACTAGATGGATCTCATAGATATATTCAGAACATTCTACCCTAAAAGAGCAGAATACTCATTCTTCTCGAGTGTGTATGGAACTTTCTCCAGAATAGACCACATACTAGGTTGCAAATTAAGACTCAACCGATACCAAAAGACTGAGATTATTCCCTGCATATTCTCTGACCACAATGCCTCGAAACTGGAACTCAACCATAAGAAAAAGTTCAGAAGGAATACAAACACTTTGAAGTTAAAGACTATTCTGCTGAAGAATCTTTGGATCAACCAGGAAATCAAAGAAGAACTTAAACATTCATGGAAACGAATGAGAATGAAGACACATCAATCCAAAATCTATGGGATACAGCAAAGGCAGTTCTAAGGGGGAAATTCATAGCCATCCAAGCCTCACTCAAAAAAAATTGAAAAATCCCGAATACACCATCTTTCGTTACACCTTAAAAAACCAGAAAATCAACAACAAATTAAGCCAACTGCACACACAAGATGGGAACTAAATAAGATTAGAGCAGAGAGCAACAAATTAGAAACTAGAGATACAGTAGAATGTATCAACAAAACTAGAAGCTGGTTCTTTGAAAGAATTAGTAAGATTGATAAACCACTGGCCAAACTAATCCAAAATAAAAGGGAGAAGACCCAAATTAATATAATTATGAATGAAAGGGGAGAGATCACAACTAGCACCAAGGAAATAGAAACAATCATCATAAATTACGATCAACAGTTATATGCCAATAAGTTAAACAACCTAGAAGATATGGGTGCATTCCTGGAAACCTATACACTTCCAAGATGGAAACAGTGATAAAGCAAGTGATAAAATGGCAATAAATACATATTTATCAATAATCACTGTGGGAGTGCCTGGGAGGCACAGTATATTAAGTATCTACCACTGGTTTAGGTCATGATACCAAGGTCCAGGGATCTAGACCCATGTCTAGCTCTCTGCTCAACAGGGAACCTGGTTTTCCCTCTCCATCTACTTGCCACTCTCTCTGCTTGTGTTCTTTCTCTCTCTGTCAAATAAATAAATAACACCTTTAAAAAATAATTACTCTGAATGTAAATAGACTAAATGTTCTAATCAAAATACACACAGTGTCAGGTGGATGAAAAGAAAAAAACAAACAATGCTCTCCCCCAATAAACAAGATTCATTTATATGCTGCCTATGAGAGCCTCATTTTATACATAAAGATACATGCAGATTGAAAGTGAGAGGGTAGAGAAACATTTATATTGCAAATGAATGCAAATATATCAACAAACTATTGTGGCCATACTTCTGTTAGACAAACTAGACTTGAAAACAAAGACTATAAAAAGAGGTGAAGAAAGGCACTATATCATAATAAATGGGAGTTGCAACATGAAGATCTAACAATTATACATATTTATGCACCCAACATGGGAGCACCCAAATACATAAAGAAATTAATAACAAACATAGAGAACCTAATTGATAATGGTACAATAGTAGTAGGGGAATTTAACATCTCACATCAATGGACAGATCATCTAAGCAGAAAATCAACAACGAAACAATCGCTTTGAATAACACACTGGACCAGATGAACTTCTTAGATATATTCAGAACATTTTACCTTAAAACAGCAGAACACACATTCTTTTCAAGTTCACACGGGGCATTTTACAGAATAGATCATATATTAGGTCAAATGTGAGGCCTCAACAGATACTAAAAGATTGAGATTATAAAATTCATATTCTTAGACCACAGTGCTATGAAACTTAAAGTGAACCACAAGAAAAAAATAGAAAGACCATAAATACATGGAGGTTAAACAACATCCTACTAAACAATGATTGGATCAACCATGGAACATATGAAGAAATTAAAAAATACATGGAAACAATTAAAATGAAAACACAACAGTCCAAAACCTTTGGGATGCAGCAAAATTGGTCCTAAGAGGGAAGTATATGGCAATACAGGCCTACTTCAATAAGCAAGTTCAATATCTCTAATAAATGACCTACCTTCACACCTAAAGTTTAAAGCCAGCAAAAGGAAGGAATTAAAAAAGATTAGAGTGTATCTCCACACTGTTTTCCAAAGGGGCTGCACCAACCTGCATTCCCACCAACAGTGTAAGAGGGTTCCCCTTTCTCCACAGCCTCTCCAACACTTGTTTCCTGTCCTGTTAATTTTGACCATTTTAACTGGTGTGAGGTGGTATCTTTATGTGGTTTTGAACTGAAGTTCCCTGATGGCTAATGATTACAAGTATTTTTTTTTTCATGTGTCTGTTAGCCATTTGTATATCTTCTATGTGGAAAGAGCCAAGGTGCCCTTCAACAGAAGAATGAATTAACAAGATATGGCCCATATATACAATGGAATATTATGCCTCCATCAGAAAGGAAGAATACCTAACTTCAGTAGCAACATGGATGGGAGTGGAGGAGATTATGCTGAGTGAAATAAGACAAGCAGAGAAAGTCAATTATCATATGGTTTCACTTACTTGTGAAGCATAAGGATTAACACAGAGGACATTAGGAGAAGGAAAAGAAAAGTGAATCAGGGTAAATCAGAGGGGGGAGATGAAGCATGAGAGTCTTTGGACTCTGAGAAACAAATTGAGGGTTTTGGAAGAGAAAGGGTGGGGGGATGGGTGAGCCTGGTGGTAGGTATTAAGGAGGGCACATATTGCATGGAGCACTGGGTGTGGGGCATAAACAGTGAACTTGGAACACTGAAAAAATAAATTATTATAAAAAGCGATTAGAGTGGAAATAAATGATATATAAACAAAGAACAACACACAGAAGAACATATCAATGAAACCAGGAGTTGGTTCTTTGAAAAAATTAATAAAATTTATAAACATCTAGCCAGACTTATCAAAAAGAAGTAAAATTACCCAAATAAATAAAATCACAAATGGGAGATGAGAAATAACAACCAATACCAGAAATAAAAGTATAAGAGAATATTATGAAAAAGTATATGACGATCACACAACTTGGAAGAAATGGATAAATTCCTAGAAATATATAAATTTCCAAAACTGAAACAGGAAGAAATAGAAAAACTTGAACAGACAGATAACCAGCAAGGAAACTGAATCAGTTATTAAAACTCTCCCAAAAAACAGAAGTCCAGGGCCAGATAGGTTTCCAGGTGAATTCTACCAAACATTTAAAGAAGAGTTAGTACCTATTCTCAAACTAGTCCAAAAAATAGAAAAGGAAGGAAAACTTAAATGTCATTGAGTGCTTCACTGGCAACAGATGACAGTCCATGTATCTACACTCAAAAAGTATGTGGATCAGGGGCACCTGATGGCTCAGTCACTTAAGCCTCTGCCTTTGGTTCAGGTCATGAGCCCAGGGTCCTGGGACTGAGCCCTGCATTGGGTTCCCTGGTCAGTGGGGACTCTGTTTCTCTCTCTCCCTCTTCCCTTTCCCCCGCTCATGCTATCTTTCTCACTCTCTCTCTCTCAAATAAATGAACAAATCTTAAAAAAAGTATGTGGAATGAAGACTTCAGTAAATTAAAAATGGATTAAAGACCTAAATGTGAGACTTGAAGCCATAAAAATTCTAGAGGAGAAAGTAAGTATTTTGTTTGACATTTGGCCACAGCAAGTTCTTTCTAGATATTTATCTGGAGGCAAAGGAAACAAAAGCCAAAATAAACTATTGGGGTTTCCTCAAATGAATGAATGAATGAATGAATGAGTGAATGAATGAATAAAAACTTCTGCACAGTGAAGGAAATACTCAGCGAAACTAAATGACAGTCTTTGGAATGGGAGAAGATATTTGCAAATGACATCTGATAATGGGTTAATATCAACTTATATAAAGAACATATAAAACTCAACTCTCACTGTATGTTACACCTGAAACTAATATTACACTGTATGTTAACTAAATGGAATTTAAATAAAAACTTAAAAAATAACAAAACAAAATATCTTCATTTGAAATTTCATACCAAATTTTCTCAATGATTTTTTTTATAAAATGTGAATTCAACTTCAACTTAGAGCTAGAGAGGCTTGAAAGAAAAAAGCATAAATATTTTTTGAAAGATTTTATGTATTTATTTGAGAGATTAATTTTATGTATTATTTGAGAGACAGAGAAAGAGTGTGAGAGAGAGTCACGAGCATGGGGAAGGTTTAGAGGGAGAAGCAGATTCTTCTCTGAACAGGGAGCCGGATATGGGTCTTGACCCCAGGACCCTAAGATCATGACCTGAAACAAAGGCAGATGCTTAGCTGACTGAACCACCCAAGCACCCTGAAAAGCATAAACATTTTTATAAAAATATCTCAATAATTAAATCAACAGTATATTTCCTTATGATATTATTAATGCTTACAGATACTTATTTAAGAAAAATACACCATGAATAGATGGTTTCACTGGTTTCACCTTAAACCATTTAAATGTTAGTTTTTAAATTTAGCCAACTATGTTAAAACACTTGCAAATTCAATTATTTAATGGAAACAATTCTTGAGAGCACCTAGATATAATTTTAGGAGGAAGAGTAAAATGATATTATAGATAACAACAAATGTTTGCCCTTAACTTGTACTGAGCATACTATTTTTGTAAATTACCAGAAGACAAGTTTAACAGAAAGAGAGATTAAGGGAAGGGACAGGATTAATAGCCTTCTCCTTGCCTATACATTCTTACTGCATTCTCTCCAATGAAATCTTCTAAATCCAGATTAAATCTTACTCTATGAAAATTTTTTGGATTAGTCACTTTATTACTTTTGAATTTCTACAATACTTATTTTTTTGTACTTTTGGACAATTATCAACTGTGTTATATTAGTAGCTGGTGAATCTAACCCATTTCTAAAAGTTGTTATGCCTGGCTGGCACAATCTTTTAAAACACACTTTAAGTTGAATCCAGCTACTCAAGCTCATGCTTCCTGGTCTATGTCTCTCCAAATCACTTCAATTTTTTTATATATTTAGCCTGCTTCAATTATTTAAGATGCTTTCCTGGACCCTAAAGTTATCTGATTATGTCCCATTAATTCAAGTTTTGATTTCTATCTATAATATAAGTTACTAGGAAGGAAAAACTCATAATTTTTACTTTTATTTTTTAAAATCATTGACTCCAAACAATACTCAAAACTAAGGAGGAAGCTTCACATACAGATATTGGGTGAATGAGTGGATGAATAATAGATTAAAACAAAGTTAAGGAAATAACAGAAGAATTACATCTCTATTGTTTTTGTTCTTTTTAGTTATCAATTTGGGAACAAAGCCCCAAGCCACAGCTATAAATCTCTGAACGATATCTGAAAATATTTTCTATAGATCAACTAAATAGTCTATATCAACATTTAGGTTATTAGTTTGTTAAACTTAGAGTGTGATTTTCCCCAGAAGCCTTGGTGACTACTGATTACATACTAAGTTGCTGAGCTGCTAATTATTATTCTTTGTTTATGGAAATGTTGGTAATTAAAAAGATCATATTGATTTATGCCAACTCACAAACTCTGGAAGCCTTATTAAAGGAATACATATGACTTATCAGTGTAGCAAAATCCTATCTAATAGGTCAGTTCTTCATTTTTCTCTTTTCTTATTGGTCATGATTAAACTTCCGGTTATAGTGTTCAAAACGTATTTGTAAAAAATAGATAAAAATAAGAAGAAAAACTATCAAAAATAATTAAGCACACAGGAATATATTTAACCTAGGAGGTGCTTTCAGGAAATTCAGGAGGACAGAGATAAATGGGAAAATATCCCATGTCCATGGGATAGAATGAATAATATTAATTAAAAATATCTATACTATCCAAAGTTATCCACAGAGGCAATGAAATTCTTGTCAAAATTCCAATGGCACTTTTCATAGAAATAACAATCCTAGAATTCATATGGAACCACAAAAGACCTTATATTCCCGAGGCATTCTTGAGCAAGAAGAACAAAGCTGAAAGCAACACATTTCCTAACTACATTACAAAACTACAGTAGTCAAAACAATATGTTACTGGCACAAAAACAGATATACAGACCAGTGGAACAAAATATAGAACTCAGAAATAAACCCATGCATACATAATCAACTATTTTTTAAAGATTTTATTTATCCGTCAGAGAGAAAGAGAGAGTGAGAGAGCACAAGCAGGGGGTATGGCATGCAGTGGGAGAAGTAGACTCCTGGCTGAGCAAGGAGCCCAATGCAGGACTCCATCCAAGGAGCCTGGGATCATGACCTGAGCCTAAGGCAAATGTTTAACAAACTGAGCCACCCGGGCATCCCTATCATCAACTACTTTTGACAAGGGCTCCAAGAATACAAAATGGGGGGAAGGATAGTCTTTTAAATAAATGGTATTGGGAAAACTAAATTTCCTCATATAAAAGAATGAAATTGGACTATTATATTGCACTATACACAAGCATCAGTTCAAAATGGCTTAAAGATTTAAACATAAGATCTGAAACTGTAAAACACCTAGAAGAAACATAGGGAAAAAGCTAACTTTGGTCTTAGAATGTTATTTTGAGTATGACACAAAAAGCACAAACAATAAAAGAGAAAACAAGTGGGATTACATCAAACTGAACAGTCCCTGTGAATGAAAGGAAACAATCAACAAAACGCAAAAAGCAATGTATAAAATAGGAGAAAATATTTGCAAACTGTGTATCTGATACAGGGTTAATATCCAAAAAATATAAATAACTCCTACAACTCAATGGCAAAAAAACCCCCAGATAACCCAATTTAAAACTGGGGAAAAGACCTGAATAGACCCTTCTTCAAAGAAAACATATAAATGGATGGCAGGTATAAATAGGTATAATGGTTGATAAGAATCTATGAGACTAGTGAAAAAATCGACAAATATTTACGTTGTAAGTTCTAGATTTTTATCTCAGGTTGGTGAAAGATAAACGAAGCCCATTCTCTGACGGAGGTTAAGTCTGGTTAACAAAGCAGTATCACCACATAAAATAGAAATAACAATATGAAGTAGTATATGAGGACAAAGTTTTATGACATTCTATAGGAGGTGGAATGATCAGTAAAGACCTCATGGAGAGGTCTTTATCTGCGAGAGAGAGAGAACATTCAGACAATCAGAGTAGAGTTTGACATTTCCAGAAAGATGAAATGGTTTAAGCAAAAGCAAACAGGAAGGAATGTATATGGTGAATTCTAAGGAGAGTAAGAAACACTTTAAGGCAGGAACAGCAAACATGAGAAACCCACAAACCAAAAATCATTAATAGGATACTGACAGATAAGTGTTGTTATTTGAGTACATGGTTTTGATTTACAACAAAAGGCATCTGGAACTAATTTGTAGGTGATGGAGAGCCATGAAATGTTTTGAGTAGGAGAATGACACTCTATCACAAAGCAGTGTTTATAGAAAGAATAATATCTCTCTTTTTTTAAGAATCATCTCTTTGTAGTGTATATAAATAGATTATCAATTTAGGAGTTAGATGGACTTGAAAATTACCAATCATCAATATTAAAAAAAATCTGTGGACAATGGATGTGGAATTTAAATTTATAATCCATGGCCTTATCAGAGTATCTATATTTCCAATAACCTACCATGTTTTGTGCAATACAACAATAACAGCAATAACAACGACAACAACAAAATTTGGTTTGCTAACAAAGGATGATTCTCACTTAAGGGAAAGTATACTTAAGAACACTCAAGCCACAATAGATTATGTAAGCCTGTCTTGAGAGGATAAAGGACACACATAATAAGAGTATAAAAGCATACAATGAACATATGGCAACAAAAAAATCTGTCAACATGTGGCTGATGTTGTAATTTTTTAAAGATTTATTTATTTGTTAGAGAGAGAGAGATGGAGAGGGGGGTAGAGGGTTAAAGGGAGGGAATCTTCAAGCAGACTCCCCACTGAGCACAGAGCCTGACACAGAGCTTGATCCCATGACCCATGAGATCATGACATAAGCTGAAACCAAGAGTCAGGTGCCCAACCCCAAATGACTGAGCCACCCAAGAGCCCCATGTGGTTGATGTTTTAAATAAGAAAAATTCACTTAAGAATGCTCTGATTTAATTTCACAGATGCCTTCTGACATGTCACAAGATGTTTCTCATCACTAGTATTGTGATGCTGGTCCTCATTTTTCTATTTAATTGAAAAATAATGTACATTAAAAGGCAAAAGCAGGTAGTAACAGCCTGTTCCATTAGCACTACAGGAACCAATAATAATGTAACCCAATGAAAAATGATGAAAATTCTCTTTTCATCAGGAATAATTGCAAAATGTAATAGGATTTTAAAGGTGGTTATTTTTAAGTGAAGGGACTATGACCTTTCTCAATGCAAATAGCCTCTTAAGAGGAGGTATTTAATATCTGGCACTGTACTTTGGCCATGCAGAAATTTAACTAACTCTAATATTGCCAATAAGCCCACAGACTTGCCTTGATTTAAGATAGGTTAATCTCTATAAGCTTTTCTGGCAAAAGAGTAGGAAAACCAAATGGAACTTTGTTTTGGAGTGAGTTGATTATAGCATTTCCATAGACAAATGCCAGGCAATATAGAAATAAGAGAGCATATTGAATAAAAGCATGAGCTCTGTAGTCAGATTGCCTGTCATTTAATAGTTATGTAATTTGGGACATGTTATTTAAATTCTATGTGGTTCAGTTTCTTCATCTGCAAAGTGGAGAAATAATAATTGAATAAAAGTGATATATGGTAACAGATGGTAGCTACACTTGTGGTGAGCATAGTGTAACATATAGAGAAGTTGAATTACTATGTTGTACATCTTAAACTAATATAACATTGTGTACCAACCAAACTCAAAGAAAAAATAATATATAATTCATTAGGTTGATATACAGATTAAACAGATCATCATCACTTATAAAGTGATTATCATAGTGTCCACTACCTAAACACTCCAAAAATTATATACTCCAAAATAAGCACTCCAATAATTTTTGGAGTGTTTAGGTAGTGGACACTATGATAATAAATAATAAAATAATAATAATAAATATTATTATTACTTATTATTATTATTACTATTGTTGCTTCTTAAGCAACAGATGACTGTCTATGTAACTAGACTCAAAAAGTATGTGGAACAGACTTTAAGTGTTTCTGAAAAGTAAAAACATCTTTCATCGTTCTAGTGATAAATTTAATGAGTAGATCAATTATTTCTCTTTATATACCTTTAGGTTTACATCTCCTGTGAAGAGACTTCAAAGACAAATAACTGAGGCATCATCACTACATGTGCATGGGATTTTCCTTTCAAACTCATTTACACACATATAGTCAGCAGCTTCCAAGCAAAAATCGCCTCTAAAATGTGGAACACACAGGACTTGGCAAAAAAAATGGCTGATGATAAAACTTTTTGAATTAGATGTTTATTAGCACCACTTTTGGTCTTGATCACTTAGATTTTAAAGATTAATAAGCCAATGAGGAATGCTTTATCCACATTTTCCCTTTAAAGTTGGCTACTTGGCACTGCATAGCCCTCATTTCCTAAGAACTCAGGATTTATTTCTTCCTTTCAAATGTTTTGTTATGACACTGATAATATGTGGTCTCTATGTAACTATAATCAACTGTGTATCTTGTTATTTTAGAAATAAATATAAATTATATGAGAAAATTGCCAATATGTGTTTATATGATTCTTAATTGAAGACTGATCAGATTAGATAGAATGATTTATTATTTCATAATATGTTATACTTCAGTTCATATTTTGTGGGAATATAAGTGAGGAATTTCTGGATATTATCTGTGAAGTTCCTTCTATTAAAGTAGCTAAACAATTTTAGTTTTCTTGTACTTATATGTTATTTAATAACCATGTTTCCAACTTGATTAAATAACAAGATTAAGGTAAGTAAATAAATATGTCAATGTGAGAAAAACACTTTGTGAGTGTGAGATAGAGGCTGAAAGAATCTAATTACTTTATAGTCTTGTCAGAAGGGCTAGAAACATTCTAAGATGCAGTCCCTTTATATTTGTGTCCTGGAAGAGTAAATAACCCCATCTCATTAGGACTGAATTCTGAGGTCTCCTTTCCTTGGAGAGAGGGATGGATATGAATGAATAAAAATACCAGAACCTGTTGTGTTTTTCAGGATTTTTTTGGACTTGTGTTTTCATATTATATGAACCTAAAGGATGGAATGACATCTTTGGTTTACTCACTCTTGTTTATGATTTTCTGGCCTGGCTTTATTCTGGGACCTTATCCATTCATGCATTCATACCTACATACATTTCATCACATATTCATTTATTCAACAAGCATTAAAATCCTACTATTTTTATGGTACAGCAGCATTTGTGTAATCACAAAAAAACAATAAGAAAACATGATGCAGGCTGACTAGAATACAGCGAGATGAGTTTTTGACAGTATTATTTACAAATTACCACATTATCACACACCAAAATAATCTGATTAATTCTACCTGAGGGTGTCAGGTAAAATATCACAAGAAAAGTGAGATTTTAACTGTATTTTGAAGAATGAGAAATAACTGCTCAGGCAGAGAAGGAAGGGGCAGGAAATTTGAGCACTCAGAAAAATATGAACAAAAGGCACAAACAGTGACAACATTTGCTGATGCAGGAGTAGTGCAGTATGGCTAGGAGACTAGGATGAGGTATTGTAGATGAGGTTGGAAATTTTGTTGGGATTATATTGTTAAAGGCTGTGTATATCACGCCAAGAATGCAAGCTAGTAAAAATCATAGAGAATCAGAGAAGATAAAAAAAATAATTCCAGAAAAAAATTGTTACATTAAGTTTCAAGGAAGAGTCAAGAGAGTCAATACTTAGAAAGCAGGTAAGGAACTCAGAGAGTCATAAACAGCAGTTAGGCCACCTGTTCAATAAATTATTAAATGAATGAATCTTGAATTGTTCTTGTAAGATTACTGAGAGGGAATCTTAATTAGAGCCCATGGTGGAATGATTTTATTTGAGTCCAAATATTGTAATGAAACAAATTCTACCTAGGTTTCTGAATTCAAGTTACATGTAGAATGTAAATTAAGTGGTTTAAGTTTATATATTTATTCCTCCAATAGTTAGCTTCTCAATGCTCTCTAATAGAGAATTCAACACACTCACCACTGATAGATGTTGAGTTGGAGGCACACAGTCAGGTCCATGTTCTACTGAGAAACTCATTACTTCAGATTCAGTGGCAATTGGCTGAAAACAAAAGTGAAAAACCCATTTAACATTGAGCTTAATGTGATGTAAAAAGGAAACCATAGTCATTTATAAAAGCCTCAGCATCTTAATTAGCTTTTTAATATTTTTATGAAAAGACATCAGATTGTAAAATGTGCACATGTACAATCATGATTACATAGTCAACATTCATTGAGTGTTTTGTTATATATCTGGCATTATTCTTTTTTTTAAGATTTATTTGACAGAGAGAGACACAGCGAGAAAGGGAACACAAGCGGGGGAGTGGGAGAGCGGGAGAGGGAGAAGGAGGCTCCCTGATGCAAAGGATGCAGGGCTGGATCCCAGGTTCCTGGGATCATGACCTTAGCCAAAGGCAGATGCGCAATGACTGAACAACCCAGGCACCCCTGTTTGGCATTATTCTATGTTAACTTTTTTTAATTCTCACAACCACCTTAAGAATTAGGTACTATTCCTCTGCATATTTAACAGATGAGGAAACCACGACTTAGATAATTAAATTAACTTGGCCAAAGTCACAAAGTTTCTAAATAATGGAGCTAGGATTTGAACTCAAATAGTCTTGTGCAGGAGCCCACACCTTTAAAATTACTAAACCAGCCTAATAAACATATAAGTCTAAATTTCTATTAGAAAGATATGAATGGATTTATTTAACAATCCTTATATAGTGCTTACTATATGCCAGGCTGTTTTAAGTGCTTTATAAATATTAACTCACTTTGTTATGGCTTAGTAACATATTAATATTGCCTCATTAATAGAACATTGGGAGAAATACTCTATGTAGAAATATATAGGATCATTTTAAATTCCATTCTATTCCTGGAAAAAAATCAAGATTAGTAAACTTCAAAAAGTTTATATAAATGGAAAGATTTGTCAAAAATGGGATATCTTGTGTGTGAAAAATCAACTAGAGGGTATAGAGTTAGATTAGATTATTTTATTAACACTCCAAAACTGAGTTTAAGATATTAGCATCTCAGATTATATGAAAAGCATTAACCCTAACAGTCTGAGTAGATTAGTTTATATCAGAATTAATAGCTCTAAAACTAGTCAATGATGACATTATAAAATAGATAGTTTGTCTCAGTTGTCTTCTGATTACTTTATCTATTTACTTTCTCCAATTTTAACTTCCAATTGTACTTAGCCTTTGTTGCTAATTCTACCATAGCTGTGATTTCTTTCATGTCACAAAATGTGATATACATTTATCATAGTGCTATATTCTGGAACATTTCAAAAGAAGAATTTAATTTAGGGAAAGTGTACTATTTATGTAAATGAATACATGCTTAATTGTAGACAAGACACTTTGGTTGGAAAACCTAGGTCACTTGAAAATAAGACCAAACATAGAGAGCAATAGTTGCTCAGTATTACATTACATGGTCACCTACTTTTACTATCTAAGTGGCAATTAAGTATGTATAATAGTTAACAGCACAGCATTTTAAAAAATATTTTATTTATTTACTTGACAGAGAGAAACACAGCTAGAGAGGGAACACAAGCAGGGGGAGTGAGAGAGGGAGAAGCAGCCTTCCCGCTGAGCAGGGAGCCTGTTGCAGGGCTTGATCCCAGGACTCCAGGATAATGACCAGAGCTGAAGGCAGACGCTTAATGACTGAGACACCTAGGCACCCCAAAAGCACAGCATTTGGAACCAGTGGTCTTGAATTCTGGCTCTGAATTTATAATCTGTGTACCTTTGGGAGAATTAAACTCTTTAAGCCTTGATTTCCTCATTTTTAAAATAGGAATACTATTAATACCTCCCTCACATGGCTGTTGTGTATATTAAAAGAGATAATGTGAATACAGTGTTTTGTACACAGACATCACAAACTAAAACTTATCAGCATTTTTCCTTAGCATATTAAAAACATTACACAGTAAATAAATTTACAAGTAATTGTGAAGGATATTCATTCTTTAGGAAACGCCTCAATGATTGTGACAAACTAGGCCATAAAAATTATTGTTGCCAACTGGAGAAATACACTATGTATATAACATGTATTGGGGGGAAATGATACTTTTTACTGTTAGAGTGGGCAACATTTTATCTTATTTTAGCACAGTACAAAAGGGACATTCTCTTTCATTATTTTTATAATTTAGTCCTTGTAGAAATAAATAATATGGTGCACCTGGGTGGCTTAGTTGGTTAAGCAACTGCCTTCGGCTCAGGTCATGATCCCAGAGTCCCAGGATTGAGCCCCACATCAAGCTCCCTGTTCGGCGGGAAGCCTGCTTCTCCCTCTCTCACTCCCCCCTGCTTGTGTTCCTTCTCTAGCTGTTTTTTCTCTCTGTCAAATAAATAAATAAAATCGTTTAAAAAAAGAAAAAAAATAATATGGATTGAAATTAAATGTCAGGTCTGTGTATGAATTGGAAAAAAGTCAGAAGGGATATGTATTAAATGGTTAATACTGACTACTTCTGGGGGAGAGCCTTTCACTTTTTACTTCATATAATTTTAAAAATGTGGTGGTAAACATAACTAATCAAAAATCATTTTAAAATAAACTATGAAGTCTAATTTTAGTTGAGAAAGAAAATAATATTCAGGCTAAAAATAAAGCACTTTAAATCCTTTTTAGTGACTATATATATATACACACAATACATAACACATATATAATATATACTACATATAGCATATAATACAATTTCCAATATTACATATCATATAGTATGTATTGTATATTAACATATTTTATAAAATGGCCACATATTATATCAGCTATTATATAATCATATTATACACTGTATAAATATACAATAGATTCATAACCACAAAAGTAGATATTTTTTCCCACTGTATTAGCAGCACAGATTAAAGAATACAAATTAGTACTTAAAAGATATGTGGTTATTAAGGAGGGTATGTGTTGTGATGTGCACTGGGTGTTATATGCAACTAATGAATCATTGAACACTACATCAAAAACTAATGATCTACTATATTGGCTAACTGAATGTAATAAAAAAAGATGTATGGTTTTCATTTAGTTAGCTGATGAAGTTTTCTTTTTAAAAAATGTGTAAGCATTTTAAAGAAAGATTTTTTCCTTTAAATATATTATAATTAATAAATATACTGTATTAACAAAAAAGTTAACAGAATAAAGCATTTTTTTCCTCAGTAGCTTGTTACAAGGCTAGTTTTTGAATCTTAATAGACATGTGTAATCAGTTACTGAAACCTTATTTATTTATTTTAAAAAGATTTATTTATCTTAGAGAGTGAGAGGAGAGGGAAAGAGAGAATCTCAAGCAGAATCCCCACTAAGTGAAGAGACAGATGTGGGGCTCAGTCTCATGACCCTGAGATTAAGAACTGAGCCAAAATCAAGAGTTGGATGCTTAAGGAACTGACCCACTCAGGCACCCCTTTCAAAAACATATTTAAAAGTGACACTCTGGAAATTAATTTATATTCAATAGTATTTATTATAAATGGAGAGACAGCAAAATTTGAAAAGAACAAGCCCTTTTTTAAAACTAGGCACTAGCTAAGTTTTCACATATCAACCACTAATTAGATTGCTAGCATCTCAAGGACAGAAGCCATATTGTATTTATTTTTCCTCTTTATTCCTAGCATGCAGTAAGGGCTTCATAAACATTTGTCGAACTAAACTAAATAATAAAGCCAAAGAACTAAAAATGCACTAATATAAAAGACATACATCATAATATTTGGGAATATTATGAAAAATTTTAATAATAGAAACTTAAAAAAATCTTCCAATGAAATTTGGAACAGGGCACTGTCTCATGAGCCTACAGAAAGGGTCAAATTTAATATGTGTGAATATCAGATCCAGAAAAAATTTAAGATCTGAGTGACACTGGATATGACAACCTGTTTTTTTTTCATTTTGCAGATAAGAACATTAAGACATACAGAGAGTAAGCAAATAACACAGAAAAAAATTATAGAGATGAAAACTTGAGTTTTTTTTCTAAATTAAACATAGTACATGGTGTAACAGGGAATAAATACTACACAAAATATAGTATGTGATAAGTGTAAAAAAGGTAATAATGTGTTACAGGAATCAAAGCAAGAACAAATTCTTTTCAGATAACTGATAGGGAGTAGTAGTTAAGAATCATAAGGGGTAATAGAGAGGACAGTAGAAGAAGGAAAGGAAATGGGAAGTAGGGTAATTCAGGGAGAGAAAAGAAACATGAGAGACTTTGCACACAGAAACAAACTGAGGGACTTGGGGGGAGGGGATGGGAGAACCTGGTGGTGGGTACTGAGGGGACCTACTGCATGGAGCACTGGGTGTGGGGCATGGGCAATGAATCTTGGAACACTGAAAAAATAAAATAAATTTAAAGTAAACAAAAAAGAATAAGGAACCCAGAGTCTCTTATGGTTTGTCTTGCTTTCTGATTTCTTCCTATGAGAGACTATGGACTCTTGGAACAGATTGAGGGTTACAGAAGGGAGGGGGTGGGGGTTGGGGTAGTTACCCCATCACTGGGTGATGGGTATTAAGGAGAGCATGTGTGGTGATTAGCACTGGGTATCACATGTAACTAATGATGTGAGGGTTCCCGGAAGATGGCGGAAGGCCAGGTGACGGCATTTCGGGGAGTCCCCTGAAGTTAGCTCAATTCCTACAAAAAACACTACAGGAACACTGTGAGAACCCATGAAATCAGCCTGAAATGTGATATTTCGCACTTCTGGATCACCATGGGGGACAAAGATCATCGGCAAGAGGTACAGACAAGTGAGAGCTATTGGAGCTACAATCCAATGTACAATCACTGGTACAGATAAGTGAGAGCCCCAGAGACAAGGGGCGTGGGGGAGGAATCCCGCAGAGCCGAAACATTGGAAGCAAATACCCCAGCACGAAAGTGCTCTGTGTTCAGGGAACAACAGCAGATTAAGGTCTGATTCGGGGCGAGGCAGAGCCGGGAATGTGGCAAAGCCCGCTGCGCGGAGTCTATTTTTCCACCGCTGAAGCCCGGGAAAGGGAGATCCACAGGGAGAAAGAGTGCCCCGGTCACCGCTGTAGCCAGGGAAACGGGGATTGGAGGAGAGAAAGTGTGCCTGGTGTGGCGCAAGGGAACTCAGCGGAACCAGCTGCGCGGAGTCTATTTTTCCACCGCTTTTTTTTTTCCCCCTTTCCCCGTTGCTTTTCTCTCCCGCTTCTCTCCACCCCATGGGCCAGGCACGGACCCCCCAGGGAAGGAGATTTTGCAGACTTGCACGGGACATGCGGGGCCACGGGTCCTCAGTCCCTCCTGACTGGGGGTCACACAAACTCCCGGGGCACAGACAAGGTCCCGTGACCCAAAATCAGTTGCGGTTTCGAGGTGTGGGAGTGAAAACGACAAGCGGGCTTTGGACAGAAATCAATCCAGCATCTGCACCTGCCTGGCTGCAACAGGCTGCCAAGGGGGAGGCTGTGCAGGGCCTCTCTCTGTGTAGGGGCTCTCTCTGGGAAGGAGGTCTGGGCACAGATATCTTGCTCCGACATGACTTCCTCAGCAGCTGAAAAAGGCCATAAAAGAACACCCCCCCAGAGAACTGAACCCTAAAACCCTGGATACAATAGATTCCAGTCCCTACCAAGGGGGCAGAGAGACACAGCCCAGGTAGAAGGGACTGAAAACAGTGAGGCAGGCCCCGCCCACAGAAGGCAAGCCAGAACCTCAGGAGGACAACACCCAAACTCTAAAACCCCAACATTGGGGGGAAAAGGCAATTTATTAAACTCCTGGTACTGCCCCCAAAGCTATACACTTTATTGATACAGTTTTTTAACTTATTTGTTTTTTAACTTTTTTCTATTTTTACTTTTAAAGTTTCCATTTTAAACTTAAAAATTCATTCTCATGGTTTTTGTTCTTTTAATTTTTAATTCACTGTTTATCACAAAGTGATACTCAATACAACACTCCATAACAATTTTTTACCTTGAAATTTTTTCAAACACATTCCTGTATTTTCTGTTGTTGTTGTTGCCTCTTGTTTCCTTGTTTGTTTCATCTGTTTTTCCCTTTCTTCTCTCTTCTTTCCTTTATTTTTTCTTTTACATATACATATAGTTATAAGCTTCAAGGTAATCCCACATCCCTATTCCATACTACCCCTATATACAACCAGCTCTAATCTCCCTATATCTTTAGAAAGTGGGCTCCTCCAAAATAATAACAAGACAAACTTGGGGGGATCTGAAACACTTTCCTTGCCCACAAGGAGTGTCTGCCCTCACCTTCCCACTCTAGTCTGTCAGTGTTTCTGTGTAATTGTTTTTGATTTTGTATTACATAAATACTGGTCTAGGGGGTCATCCAGGTTGGGCTTCACTTTTTGATCTCTTCATTTACCCTTGACAGCTCCTTTCTTTACCCTGTAGTAGTTTTGTACCATATAAATCCTACTACTGGGCCCCACTCTGGCAGGGGTTTCTTTTCTTGCTTCCTTTCTTCCTTTCTCTTTTTTCTTTCTTCTTCCTTTTCGGTGGTGAATTCTGATTGCTCTAAAACCTTCCAGTGACCAATTCACCTGGATAGTGGCTGATATATCTAGCTATACACCCTCTCAACCACTCCTCACCACAAGACTCGGAGGAGGAATATCCAACAGAAGAAGAACCCTGAGACTGTAACCCCGGTCACAGAATTACTGGAAATGAACATAAACAATATGACAGAAATGGAATTCAGGGCAGCAATCTTCCAAGCAATGGCTAATTTGGAAAAGAACATTAGTCTGAAAATGGAAGCCATACTAACAGAAGTGAAAGCTGAGGTTAGAAAGGCTATTAATCAGATGCAATCTAGTTTAAATATGCTAACAGCTAGAGTAAGTGAAGCTGAAGATCATATAAGTAATTTAGAAGACAGATGGATTAAGAAGGAGGAGCAAGAGAAGTCTTGGAGCAAACAGCTAAAATCCCATGAAAACAGAACAAGGGAAATAAATGATACCATGAAACGCTCCAATATCTGAATTATTGGAATCCCTGAAGGAGTTGAGAGAGAGAGAAGCCTAGAAGATATTGTTGAACAAATCATGGATGAAAATTTCCTGAATATGGGGAATGAAACAAATGTTCATGTCCCAGAGGCAGAGAGGACACCTCCCAAGATCAATGAGGCCAGAAAAACCTCCAGGTATGTAATTGTGAAATTCGTGAATCATAAAACCAAAAACTATGTCTTAAGGGCAGCTAGGGGAAAGCGATCCCTTAGCTATAGAGGGAGGACCATCAGAATAATATCAGACTTTTCAACAGAAATCTGGCAAGCCAGAAACGGCTGGCAAGACATATTCAGGAAATTACATGACAAAAATATGCAACCAAAGATAATGTATCCAGCAAGGTTGACTTTCAGAATGGAAGGAGAAATAAAGAGCTTCCAGGACTGCCAAAGTCTAAAAGATTCTTCAACCACCAAGCCAGCACTACAAGAAATACTAAGAGGGGTTCTATAAAAGAGAAACGAACCCAAGAGTGACACAGAACAGAAATTTACAGAGGTAATCTATAGAAACATGAACTTCACAGGCAACATGATGTCAGTACAAAAATATCTATCAATAATCACTCTCAATGTGAATGGCCTAAATGCTCCAATAAAAAGACACAGGGCTATGGACCCACAAATCTATGGGAAAATCATCTTTGACAAAGTAGGAAAAAATATCCAGTAGTAAAAAGACAGTCTCTTCAATAAATGGTGCTGGGAAAATTGGACAGCTACATAGAGAAGAATGAAACTAGACCATTCTCTTACACCACACACAAAGGCAAACTTGAAATGGATAAAAGACCTCAACGTGAGGCAGGAATCCATCAAAATCCTGGAAGAGAACATAGGCAGTAACCTCTTTGACATCGGCCACAGCAACTTCTTTCAAGACACGTCTCCAAAGGCAAAGGAGACAAAAGCAAAAATGAACTTCTGGGACTTCATCAAAATAAAGAGCTTCTGTACAGCAAAGAAAATAGTCAACAAAGAGGCAATCCACAGAATGGGAGAAGATATTTGCAAATGAATCTACAGACAAAGGGCTGGTATCCAAAATCTATAAAGAACTACTCAAACTCAACACCCAAAAAGAAGATGAACACATCAAAAAATGGGCAAGAGACATGAAGAGGCACTTCTCCATAGAAGACATCCAAATGGCTAACAAACACATGAAAAAATGTTCAGCGTCACTAGCTATCAGGGAAATTCAAATCAAAACCACTCTAAGATACCACCTTACACCAGTCAGAATGGCCAAAATTAACAATTCAGGAAACAAGTGTTGGAGAGGCTGCAGAAAAAGGGGATCCCTCTTACACTGTTGGTGGGAATATAAACTGGTGCAGCTGCTTTGGAAAACAGTGTGGAGATTCCTTAAAAAATTAAAAATAGAGCTACCCTATGACCCTGCAATTGCACTTCTGGGCATTTACCCCAAAGATACAGATGTAGTGAAAAGAAGGGCCATATATACCCCAATGTTCATTGCAGCAATGGCCACAATTGCCAACTGTGGAAAGAGCCAAGGTGCCCATCAACAGATGAATGGATAAAGAAGATGTGGTACATATATACAATGGAATACTATGCCTTCATCAGAAAGGATGAATATCCAACTTTTGTAGCAACATGGACTGGATTGGAAGAGATTATGCTGAGTGAAATAAGCCAAGTGGAGAAAGTCAAGGATCACATGGTTTCAGTTACATGCGGTGCATAAGGGGTAATATAGAAGACAGTAGGAGAAGAAAGTGAATGGGAAGTAGGGTAATTCAGGGAGAGAAACAAAACAAGAGAGACTTTGGACACAGAAACAAACTGAGGGACTTGGAGGGAAGGGGTGGCAGGATGGGAGAGTCTGTTGGTGGGTACTGAGGGCACCTATTGCATGGAGCACTGGGTGTGGGGAATGGGTAATGAATCTTGGAACACTGAAAAAAAATTAAGTAACAATAAAAATAAATAAAAAAATAAAAAGTAAACAAAAAAACTAATGATGTACTATATTCTGGCTAACTGAATTTAAGAATAAAAACAATAAAATTAAATTAAAAAAAGAATAAGGAACCCAGAACCATACCACTGACATCCAAATCTCACTCAGCTACTTTTTGCCGTATAACCTTGAGCAGGTAATTCAGTGTTTGTGTATCCAGTTTCTCATCTATAAAATAGGGATAGTAATAACAGATGTTCATGTGAATTAACACTGACATCTCAGTAATGTTAGTAATAATATATCTTAATAGTAAAATGAAAATGTAGAAATACAATTTAGTCAACATTAAGTATTGTTAGAAATGTTTCTGACTCTGAAGAGAAAAACCTTTATGTTATTCATAAGTAAATAGATAATGAATTTCATGAGTTTAGAGTAAACATTGATAAACAGTACTTATTTTAAGCAGGGATACACTTGTCATTAATTTTTGGGCTTTTCTTTGAAGTAGGAAAATTTATCACAAGCAACATCAAGAGAGATAAAAAGGAAAAAGAAGTGCATCTTTATTATGATTAAATATTAGAAATTATTAGGATGTGAACTCCATAAATGTTTCAGGGAGGATGTCAGCTACTGTTTACTGTTTCATGTAGAACAGTTGCTTACATACGGTATATACTCAGTTAATAATGGATAAATAGATAAATGAATAAAGGAAGACTGTGTTGTCCCTTTACAATCATGTTGGGTCATAGCACTATAATCACCAGAAGACATCACCAGTTAAACCAAAAACAATACCTGAAAAGTGCTTTCTATGAATGTCCAGGACATGGACATTTTTATGTCAGGGGCAAGGAGGGAGAAATCAAGCCTATTTATAAGTAAATATATTGATCAGAAAAGGTTCTAAAAAAGTAGTTTCCATGGGGAAAAAGAAAATTTAATGTTATTTTCATTATTGTTTCAGCTATGATTCTTATTACACACACACACACACACACACACACACACACACACACACACACTTCTTTTGTCCAGTGGAGGTTTTGCAATAAACACCATATTTAGAAAAGGGATTCAGATATGGAACTAACTGCCTTTTGTGAATGCCTGGAATTTCTAAAGCTTTAATTTTCCAGATGAGTCAGTCGGAGAAGTTATATTATTGAAGGATCTTCTGGAAATGCGTTACAAATAGCTGTTTTGTTTTCCAAGGCTCCACTTGCCTGGGCACAAATAGGTGTGTAGTAAATATAGCATAAGTGAGAAGCAGTACCCTGGTGAAAACAGGTGTCTGTGGAGCATCATATGTATGGCTTATATTGAAGTGCTGATTTACTGACCTTTGTATCTATAGATAAAAGTCTATTGATAGGAGTCAATATCCCTCTTTACACCAAGAGTTAAAATTTCCTGCTCATATAGAGGTGGACCCCTATTTCCCACTTCTGCCATGTCCCATTTTCTCTTTCCTGAGTGGCAGCTTGAAAAAATAAAAATAAAATGATGACTTGTAATGTCCCAGGAATTGAGAAATTGGAAGAGGAAAGAATCAGAGGCATTTGGGATGCTCATTCATCAGGGTCAAAGCATATGAATCATCTGCCCTCTTAATCTATACTAGATCATTGGTACTTCCACTGGAAACTAAGGAAAATTTCACTACAGGGGCACAAATAAGATATTAATTATACCAGAACTGCCTGGGAAAACACAAGTGGCAGACAGCAAAAGGTAATATGCTGTCAAAATAAAGACTGCTACAATTTGAGGATACAAAGTGGTAGCAATTTAAGAAATGTACTTTTATAAATAGAAGTAAACATTTTGTGGAGGGGATAATCTCCTAGTTAGGATTTACACATTGGATAAAGTCTGTACTGTGATTTTATTTTTATACTGATGAATTCTTACCCACACAAATTCACTCCTAGAAAAAGCTTCAGAAAGTGATCTGGTTACCTTTAAAATTTCTCTTGTTATTAATGAAGAGAAAATATCTGCTCTTAGTCAGAAATTAATTATATGTCATAAGGTACTTCACCTTTCTGAACCACACAATTCCCACTCATATAAGGGAATTAGCTTTTAAGAGTTATATATAGACTCTTCCAGATATTAGATGTGGTAGGATTTATTGGAAATCTACTGAGTTTGGTAATTTCATTCAATAACACTTTTGAGTTTTACTCTCAATAAGTCAACAATTTAATTAAAATATTTTATTAACCAAAGCTTTGAATAATTGATGAGAATAAGGTTCTACACACATGCTAAATTCTACTTAAAAAGTACAATTTTATTATTAAAAACAAAACAATTATTAGCTTTTATTGAACCAAAGCATTCACAAAAGCATCTACAAATGATTCTTCCAACTGGGAAATTCAACTAATTATTAGAGTGTAGCTATTTAAATATTTAAATATCAGAGAGTCAATTAAAACTTCCAATATGATAGAAGTTAATTGTGCAGCAGATTATAATATGTGTGGCTTAAAAGCTGTGCACTTGTGCAATCCTTTTGGCTAACATCTTTGAGAGGTCATGAATGTAATTAAATGCAACAGATTATGCATTGACTCAAACCATTGCTTGGAGTAACTAGCAAGATTCATTTAAATTAAATATACTGTAGGATTCAGTCTTTGAAATTTTAGTGGAAATTAATGTAAAAATACAACATCATATTTAATATTCACCTTTATGCAAAACTTATTAGAATGATTCCTATAGGTAAAAATAGGGTAAATAGGTACATTTGAAAACTAATTTCACATTTTTGGTTTATCCAAACCAAATACATATGATAACTGGTTATTTAACAGATGCTTAATATCATATAGATCCAAGAGGCTAACAAGATAGAACAACTTTAGCTAATTGTCAGACTATGGTGCTGTTACACAGATTCTAAGATATTCCAATTAACTACAAAATATTTAAGACATATTGCTTTTGGTAAGGATTTTCATTATTGTGTCTTTCACTAAGGAAAATCAGTCATAACCAGGTGGAATTTATCCCTGGGATCCAAGAGTGGTTCAACATTTGCAAGTAAATCAATGTGATAGAACACATAAATAAGAGAAGGGACAAAAACCATATGGTTCCCCCAATTGATGAAGAAAGAGCATTCGACACAATACAGCATCAGTACCTGATTAAAACTCTTCAAAGTATAGGGATAGAGGGAACATTCCTCAACTTCATAAAATCTACCTATGAAAAACACACAGTAAACATCATTCTCAATGGGAAAAAACTTACGGCCTTCCCATTGAGATCAGGAACAAGACAAGGATGCACACTCTCATCGCTATTGTTCAATATAGTGTTAGAAGTCCTAGCAACAGCAATCAGACAATAAAAAGAAATAAAATGGAGAGAGGAGTCAAGATGGTGGAAGGCCAGGTGACCACATTTCAGGGAGTTCCCTGAAGAGAGCTGAATTCCAGGAAAAAAAAAACAAAACACTACAGGACCACTGTGAACACCCATGAAATCAGCCTGAAATGTGATATTTCGCACTTCTGTATCACCATGGGAGACAAGGACCATCGGCAAAAAGGTAGAAACAAGTAAGAAGGACCGGAGGCTTGCCCTCAGAGACAGGGGTGTGGGGGAGGAGGCCCCCAGAGCTGAACCATTGAAAGCAAATACCCCAAAACGAAAGTACTCTGTGAGTAAGGAATAACAGCAGATTACGGTCTGAATCGGGGCAAGACAGAAACGGGAACACAGCGGAGCCTGGGGCAAGGCAAGGAGACTTTTTAAATTTTTTTTTTCCGCTGCTGGCGCCGCCGCCACCGCCGCCACCACCGCGAGAGCGGCAGGCGAGGATTCTATTTCTCCCCCGCTGCCTTTCTCTCCCACTTCTCTCCACCCCGTGGGCCAGGCGCAGACCCCCCAGGGAAGGCGATTTTACAGACTTGCATGGGACCAAAGAAGCCACGGGTCCTGGGGCACAGACAAGGTCGTTCCAAAAGGAGTTGTGGCTTTGAGGTGCGGGAGTGAAGCAACAAGCGGGGGTTGGGGGCAGAAATCAATACAACATCTGTGCCAGCCCGGCTGTTACAGGCTGCCAACCGGGAGGCTGGAAAGAACCCCTCTCTGTGTAGAGGCTCTCTCTGGGAGGGAGGTCTGGGAGCAGACATCTTGCTCCAACCTGACTTCCTCAGCAGCTGAAAAAAGACGTAAAAGAACAACGCTCCACTACCAGAGAATTGTAACCTGATAACCTGGTTACCATTGAGACCAGCCTCTAGCAAGGGGGTGGAGAGATGCAGCCCAGGTAAAAGGACAGAAACAGGGCAGCAGGCCCCTCCCCCAATAAGCAAGCCAGAAGCTCAGGAGGACAACACTCCAATGCAAAACCCCAAATCGGGGAAAGGCAATTTATTAAACTCCTGGCACTCATTGATACAGTTTTCCACCTTATTTACTTTTTTAAACTTTTTTCTACTTTTACTTTTAAAGCTTCCACTTTAAGCTTAAAAATACATTCTCACGGTTTTTCTTCTTTCAATTTTTAACCCCCTTCTTATCACAACGTGATACCCAATACAACACCCCATAACATTTTTTTTTACCCTGAAATTTTTTTAAAAGATTTTATTTATTTGACAGAGAGAAACACAGCTAGAGAGGGAACACAAGCAGGGGGCGTGAGAGAGGGAGAAGCAGGCTTCCTGCCAAGCAGGAAGCCCGATGTGGGACTCGATCTGCGGTCTCCGGGATCATGACCTGAGCCGAAGGCAGTCGCCCAACCAACTGAGCCACCCAGGCTCCCCTACCCTGAAATTTTTTTAAACCGACTCCTATATTTTCTGCTTTTGTTGTTGCCTCTTGTTTCCCTGTTTGCTTTCTCTGTTTTTCCCTTTCTTCTCTCCTCTTTCCTTTACTCTCTCTTTTGCGTGTACATGTAGATATAAGCTTCAAGTCAATCCCACATCCCTATTCCATACTACCCCTATATACAACCAGTTCTAATCTCCCTATATCTTTTGCAAGTGGGCTCCTCCAACAATAATAACAAGACAAACTCGGGAGCATCTGAAACGCATTCCTTGCCCACAAGGAGTGTCTGCCCTCACCTTCCCATTCTAGTTTGTCAGTGTGTTTGTGTAATTGTCTTTGCTTTTATATTATATAAATACTGGTCTTGGGGGTCATATAGGTTGGGCTTCGCTTTGTGATTTCTTCATTTACCCTTGATAACCCTTTTCTTTACCCTGTAACAGTTTTGTACCATATAAATTGTACCACCGGGCCCGATTCTGGCAGGGGTTTCTTTTCTTGCTTCCTCTCTACTGTTTTCTTTTTTCTTTCTCCTCCCTTTTTGGTGATGAATTCTGGTTGCTTCAAAATCTTCCAGCGACCAATCCACCTAGATAGTGGCTGATATATTTAGCTATACACCCTCTCAACCACTCCTCACCACAATGACTTGGAGAAGGAACACCCAACAGAAGAAGAAACCCGAGACTAAAACCCCGGTCACAGAATTACTGGAAATGAACATAAACAATATGACAGAAATGGAATTCAGGGCAGCAATCGTCCAAGCAATGGCTAATTTGGAAAAGAACATTAGTCTGAAAATGGAAGCCATACTAACAGAAGTGAAAGCTGAGGTTAGAAAGGCTTTAGATGAGATACAATCTAATTTAAATATGCTACAGCCAGAGTAAGTGAAGCTGAAGATCGTATCAGTGATTTAGAAGACAGATGGATTAAGAAGGAGGAGCAGGAGAAGTCTAGGAGCAAACAACTAAAATCCCAAGAAAACAGAATAAGGGAAATAAATGATGCCATGAAATGCTCCACTATCAGAATTATTGGAATCCCTGAAGGAATTGAGAGAGAGAGAATCCTAGAAAATATTGTTGAACAAATCATGGATGAAAATTTCCCAAATCTGAGGAATGAAACAAATGTTCATGTCCTAGAAGTAGAGAGGACACCTCCCAAGATCAATGAGGCCAGAAAAACCTCCAGGCACATAATAGTAAAATTCTCGAATCATAAAACCAAAGAATATGTCTTAGGGGCAGCTAGGAGAAAGCGATCCCTTACCTATACAGGGAGGACCTTCAGAATAACATCAGACCTTTCCACAGAAACCTGGCAAGCCATAAAGTGCTGGAAAGACATATTCAGGAAGTTACATGACAAAAATATACAACCAAGGATAATGTATCCAGCAAGGTTGACTTTCAAAATGGAAGGAGAAATAAAGAGCTTCCAAGACCGCCAAGGTCTAAAAGATTATGCAACCACCAAGCCAGCACTACAAGAAATGCTAATAGGGGTTCTATAGAAAAGAAACGAACACAAGAGCGACACAAAACAGAAATATACAGAGGTAATCTATAGAAACATGAACTCCATAGGCAACATGATGTCAATACAAACATATCTATCAATAATCTCCCTCAATGTGAACAGCCTAAATGCTCCAATAAAAAGACACAGGGTTGCAGACTGAATAAAACGACAGGACCCATCCATATGCTGTTTACAAGAGACTCATCTTGAATCTAAAGACACTTCCACATTGAAATTGAGGGGATGGAAGACCATCTTTCATGCTAATGGACCCCAAAAGAAAGCCAGGGTAGCAATTCTCATATCAGACAAATTGGATTTTAGTCTAAAGACTGTAGTCAGAGACACAGGACACTATATCATTCTTTAAGGCTCTATACACAAGAAGATCCAACAATTGTAAATATTTATGCCCCTAACATGGAAGCAGCCAAGTACCTAAGCCAACTGTTAAACAAAATAATCATATTGATGCAAATACATTAATTGTAGGAGATCTTAACACACCACTCTCAGCAATGGACATATCATCTAAACAGAAAATCAACAAAGAATCAAGAGCCTTGAATGACACATTGGACCAGCTGGATCTCACAGATATATTCAGAACATTTCACGCTAAAACAGCAGAATACTCATTCTTCTCGAGTGCACATGGAACTTTCTCCAGAATAGACCACATACTAGGTCACAAATCAGGGGTCAACCGATACCAGAAGACTGATATTATTCCCTGCATATTCTCTGACCACAATGCTGTGAAACTGGAACTCAACCACCATAAAAAGTTGAGGAGAAAATTAAACACTTGGAAGCTAAAGACGATCCTACTCAAGAATATGTGGATCAACCAAGAAATCAAAGAAGAACTGAAACACTTCATGAAAACCAATGAGAATGAAGATATGTCAATCCAAAACCTATGGGATACAGCAAAGGCAGTCCTAAGGGGGAAATTTATAGCCATCCAAGCCTCACTCAAAAAAACTGAAAAATCCCGAATACATCAACTCTCATTACACCTTAAAGAACTGGAAAATCAACAAAAAATTAAACCAACCCCCCACACAAGGCGGGAAATAATAAGGATTACAGCAGAGATGAATGAATCAGAAACTAGAGATACAGTAGAACGCATCAACGAAACTAGAAGCTGGTTCTTTGAAAGAATCAATAAGATCGATAAACCATTGGCCAAACTAACCCAAAAGAAAAGCGAGAAGACCCAAATTAACAAAATCATGAATGAAAGGGGAGAGATCACGACTAACACCAAGGAAATAGAAACAATCATCAAAAATTACTATCAACAATTATATGCCAATATGTTTAACAACCTAGAAGAGATGGATACATTCCTAGAAACCTATAAACTACCAAGACTGAAACAGGAAGACACTGATTATCTGAATAGGCCTATATCTAGTAACGAGATTGAAGTAGTAATCAAAAACCTCCCCAAAAACAAGAGTCCAGGCCCAGACGGATTCCCTGGGGAATTCTACCAAACATTCAAAGAAGAAATAACACCTATTCTCCTGAAGCTCTTTCAAAAAATAGAAACGGAAGGAAAACTTCCAGACTCTTTCTATGAAGCCAGCATCACTCTAATCCCCAAGCCAGACAACGACCCCATCAAAAAGGAGAACTTCAGACCAATATCGCTGATGAATACGGATGCCAAGATTCTCAACAAGATCCTTGCTAACAGGATCCAACAATACATTAAAAAGATTATCCACCATGACCAGGTGGGTTTTATCCCAGGGATGCAGGGGTGGTTTAACACTCGCAAAACAATCAACGTGATAGAACAAATCAAAAAGAGAAGAGATAAAAACCACATGGTACTCTCAATTGATGCAGAAAAGGCATTTGACAAAATACAACATCCGTTCCTGATCAAAACTCTTCAAAGTATAGGGATAGAGGGAACATTTTTCAACCTCATAAAATCTATCTACGAAAAACCCACAGCGAATATCATCCTCAATGGGGAAAAACTCACAGCCTTTCCTCTGAGATCAGGAACAATGCAAGGATGCCCACTCTCACCACTACTGTTCAACATAGTGTTAGAAGTCCTAGCAACAGCAATCAGACAACAGAAAGAAATAAATGGTATCCAGCTTCGTAAAGAGGAAGTCAAACTCTCTCTCTTTGCAGACGACATGATACTCTATGTGGAAAACCCAAAAGACTCTACCCCCAAAGTACTAGAACTCATACAACAATTTGGTAATGTGGCAGGATACAAAATCAATGCACAGAAATCAGTTGCATTCTTATACATTAACAACAAAAAAATAGAAAGGGAAATCAGAGAATCGATTCCATTTACTATGGCACCAAAAACTATAAGATACTTAGGAATAAACCTATCCAAAGAAGTCAAGGATCTGTACTCGAGGAACTACAGAACACTCATGAACGAAACTGAAGAAGACACAAAAAGATGGAAGAGCATTCCACGCTCATGGATCGGAAGAATAAACATTGTCAAAATGTCCTTACTTCCCAGAGCAATCTACACTCTCAATGCCATTCTGATCAAAATTCCACCAACATTCTTCAAAACATTAAAACAAACAATTCTAAAATTTATATGGAACCGAAAAGACCCCGAATCGCTAAGGAATTGCTGAAGAAGAAAAGCAAAGCTGGGGGCATCTCATTACCCGACTTTAGGCTTTCTTACAAAGCTGTGATTACCAAGACAGCATGGTACTGGCACAAAAACAGAGAAATAGACCAATGGAACAGAGTGGAGAGCCCACATACAGACCCACAAATCTATGGTCACATCATCTTTGACAAAGCAGGAAAAAATATCCAGTGGAAAAGGACAGTCTCTTCAATAAATGGTACTGGGAAAACTGGACAGCTACATATAGAAGAATGAAACTAGACCATTCTCTTACACCACACACAAAGGCAAACTCAAAATGGATGAAAGACCTCAACATGAGGCAGGAATCCATCAAAATCCTGGAAGAGAACATAGGCAGTAACCTCTTTGACATCGGCTACAGCAACTTCTTTCAAGACACGTCTCCAAAGGCAAAGGAGACAAAAGGAAAATGAACCTCTGGGACTTCATCAAAATAAAAAGCTTCTGTACAGCAAAGGAAACAATCAACAAAACAAAGAGGCAACCCACAGAATGGGAGAAGATATTTGCAAATGACACTACAGACAAAGGGCTGGTATCCAAGATCTATAAAGAACTACTCAAACTCAACACCCAAAAAGAAGATGAACACATCAAAAAATGG